>CAEGAG010100131.1:0-12275 GCA_903067065.1 Brachyrhaphis terrabensis
ATATTAAAGTAAAAATAAAAGTTTCCACTGGTGTTCCCAAAGCCAAACAAGATTATTCAGTGTCGGTTGTCTTTATTATTATACCGAAATATCAAATGAAATGGACAGAAGTTTTTTAAATTTGTTCTGCTCTAGCTCAGAATCAAATTTTTTGGTTTTGTTTTGTTTTTTAGGGATAATGGAAAAAGTTAGCTTATTGGTTGTGTTTGGAGGCGAAATATGTCTGAACTTTTTAAGCACAGTTTTAAAATCTTAATAGTTTTCAAAATGTGATTTACATTATATCAGTGGATGAGCTCAGATACAATAATAAATTAAAGCTGCAAGCAGCCTCGAACGGCCCTCGCAGCTCAGTACCACTCCGGCCTCCTGGCGACGGCGGGAGCCCTGGCGACGCCGCCCCGCAGCCATCGCAGCTCCAAACACCAGGTGAAACTTAACTGAATAGCTTATAAGCATATTCTGTTGATTCACCGACTGTAGGAAGTAGGGCTGAAACGATTCCTCAAGTGATTGGAGTACCTTGATTATTAAAATTCCTCGAGGAAAATTTATCTGCCTCAAAGCTTCGTTAAATTATATTTTATTATTTAGCGCACCATGTTCCGGTCGGGCTATTACTTGCATTTTGCGGGGCTCTCACTTCCGCCTGAGTTGTTGACAAAAGCTAAGTGTTAGCAGCATAACGCCCAGTTTTCAACTTCGGCCAGGGAGGATTTTATTGATTGATGATAATGTCTGGGTCTTTTATTGTTTTTTGGGGGACCAATAGGCCTTCTTAAAATGACTGGCGCGATGCTTGGAGTACGGCAGCTTTTCTCCTCCCGGAGCTGCTGCCTGGTGGTTCAGAGTGAACAGCAGGGCAGAGAGCTGCAGGTGTATTCATAGAGGTGAGCGGATAGACTGAACACTGCGTACGGCTGAGCATTAGATGACTAACCTAAGTGTAGCTTTACGGACAAACTGGAAAAATTTTTTCATATCATCCCGGTCTCAACAAATGGGTGGCGAAGCTCATCGTGGCGGCACGTAGCTGGTAGATGAGTTTCTGTGATGAACTAAGGTGTCAAATCCCGTTGCTATCATGAACACAAAAGCTATAAATGTCTGGGCAAAGTGAGAGTTCATCTGTTAAACTGACTAGACGTGAATACATAAACAAAAAGCTGGAGTATAGAGATTTTTTATAAGCGTATTTGTGAGTCTGCCTCTTTATTATTGAATTGAATATAATTTCAGATTTTTGTATAACTTTTCTTCAGGTTAACTTGGAAAGTGAGATATTATTGTTACAGGTTAATTTTCTAAACTACAGAAAACGGTCGACTTCCTGTTTGAGTTGCACTATGACATTAATTGAATTTTCTGTGTGCCTTGGGGAGCTCTACAAGTGAACCAAATTGAACGTCTCTACGAAGAAGTAAGATCAATGCCGACGGTATTTTGCAAGTTGCCAGGTGGCGCTGTTGAGCCGTTTCTTGTGCGATTTTTGCCACGACCTTAAAATACGTAATTTCCACACAGACTTGACACGTCCGCCAACTTTGGTGAGTTTTTGAATATGATAAAGCCCCTCAAAAGCCAATTCATTTGACAGAAGAAGAAACGGTAGATTTCAATAGGCCTTCGCAGCGCTTCGCTTCTCAGGCCTAATTAGCCAATTAGCATGCATGGTCTGGTTATTATAGAAAGTGTATCCAGCTTTATAAAAGTAGGGGTTTCAAACCTTACAATTCGTCTCTCTTATTAATATAATGCTCTGCATTTGGCTAAATGCAGATCAGATAGCCTAAATTATTACCCAGCTGTACTCCTGCTGTTACTTTATTAATATCAGAACAAAATGGCTATGATATCATATGGAATATGAATATTTAGTTAAAAACTATCATTAAATTAAGCTGGTTCTTATTGTTTTACTTCAAATCTGTATGAAAATAACACAAATGTTGAATGGATCGTATCGCCCTTTAGATAAAAGTATGAAAAAACAATGTTCGGCAATTTAATTTCAAATTTTTTGCATCAATATCATTATATTGTAAAACTGTGGCATATACTCAATGGAAATCTGTGAAAATCTTATGCTGTCGCATAAGTACTTCCCAGAAAGGCTCAGGAATTGTTTGTGGACATTGAAGGCCAATTAGTGAGCCATACTGGCAGCTAGCAGGGTTTCCTCGTTGTCAGCACCGGAGGTTAGCCTTGATGTCGTCTCTCACACATAAACTGGGGCCACTTCTTCCATATTGTCAAACTTCTGCAATTATTTTTACCTCCGATTGCTTTTTGGTTTTTTTTCAAAAAATTACACAAATTCAGCATCTTTTGTTAGTTTCTTTTGAGGACACACGTTATTATCAAACGTGGTCCAGTAAGCTAAACAGTTAGTTAGCTGGTTTGAATCCCAGCTAGCGATTCTCTCTTTATCCATGCGTGGGTTTTTTCCCAGCTACCAAAATATCATTGTTTGGTTAATTGCCCCTATGAGTCAGAGTGTGCGTGGTCGATGCACCCTGCCTCTTACTGACTGACTTCTGAAGATAGGTGCCTGGCTAAAACTTGTTACTGACAGCTAAGTCTTTTTTTTTTTTTTTCTGTCACATAGATATCACACCTGAACCAGTGTTTCTATGTTTTTTGCTCAGTATGAAGAATTGTTGCAAGGTCAACAGATTCAATCAGCTACTGGCACTATAAAAAAACTGAATTGAAATAAAATGTAAATACTCACTATTTTCACACTATGTGCCTCATTTCATTGCTCTAAGAAAGTAGGTAAGCTTAAGCGAGATAACTCTCCAGCATCGCCTTCCTGCATCTTTAATTATCTGGCAATCAATAATTTGCAATTAATTCACTAAATGAAATGTGTTACATAGATTAATTACACATGGACTGGTGTTGTCAAAGTTTATTTCTGTTATTTGTGCTGATTTTCTGCTTAATGCAACGAAAACCATGTTATTTAAGATTAGAATATTACACCAGACCAATAAATGAAAACATTTTAAATAGAATTGTCCAAATGTTTAATACCTGATTAAAGGTTGCTTAAAAAAGTTACTTTCATTCTGACAGAAGTTGTATCAAAATGCATATTTGAATTTATTGACGGTATGCAGTACAAATGTGTCATTGCTACAGAATCAACACTGGCGCTGCTTAAGCGTCCCGGCATTAAACTAGTATTAACGTTATTTAATCTCGTGTTGTGCTTCGCGGAAGCTCTGTCTGCACCATTAAAGTTTAACTCAACTCCAAATTCCAAAGGCTTGAAGTGTCCCCATCTGACTGACTCCAGTCGCCAGCTGTGCTCTCTTCATTTCATGCAATGTGCTGTCTGCTTTCACATTTTCAATGGCCGCATGCAAGATGATGAAGAGTTTCCTCACCGGTGCCTCCCACAGCTCCAGCTCATCTGTAAATCTGTTTGCAGTGGCCACCACACACAGCGCTTGAAATATTAAGGAAAGCAAGCACATCATGCATCACGAGGAGGCCCTTGTCATTGTCACCGGCTTGCTGGGAATGATTCATTTCATGAACTCCGTCTCACGCGCTGAGCCATTAAACCCTTAAGGACAAAGACAAATAAGGACAGAGTCCTGAGGGACTGAGACAAGCTGGGCAAAGATGGTGGCAAGTACTTTGACAGTCATATTAAATGTGGCTTCTTCATGCCAACTACTCTGCCATGTTGGAATGCACAGTTAGAAATTTAGGACAAACATGGCGATCTCGGAGTGCCGATTAGCGATCATCACAGGAGACATTTGTGGTTAATGATTATAAAAGTTAGCTTGATGTGTCAAACTAACTTTTTTTTCATTATCAGTATAATGATGATGTTATAAGGATGTTATAAACATGTTCATTTGAATTTACAGTGGGGGCTACCACAACTAACTACCCTCCTATGGCTAAATGATGTAGCAGCTCAATTCATCTGTAACTTATACCGTAAGTGGAGATGCTTAAAAGAAGGTTGCTAGCTTATGCGTTGCAACATAAGAGAACACAAATAAAATGATCACAGTCAATACCAGAGCTGCACTTCTTTTTGTTTGTGTACAAGCTACTGTTAACGCTAAAAATTAGCTAAGTGCATCTTTACTTGAAGTAGCAGCTTTCATATACTGTATGTTCAGCTGTTTCTTCGAAAGCATTTGATTGGTCACATGTTACCAAGGTTACAAGGGCAGTTGCCCAGGGAGGCATTTCAAAGGGAGCTACACAAGAACAAAGTAAGAAAACAACCTTTGTGTTCATTGCACCTTGAACATGTTTTCTATTGCGTTTATGAATGTGCTTTCATGTAGGTTTTCACACTGGCTTGCTTGCTGTTGAGAGAAACATTAGGTATTTGCAACAAATACATATTTATGCATTTTGATTGTTTGGGTGTAGTGTTGTTGCTGAATGGTAGCCACCACAACTAAAGGTTAAGTTTAGGTTTTTTGTTTATTGAGCACTATATAAATGCACACGGGGGGAACAGTTCAAATAGCTAACGGCGCCACTTGTTGGCACTACTGGTGAAAATACATAAAAAACCTTGAAAAATGAATCTTTTATTAGATATCTCACATTGTAAATTTTAGAAAACTCCAAACCCTTAAGTACATTTATTCAGAAGGGATCCAACCCAACTAAAGAATTTATTGTTTTTAACAGTAATTGGATCCCTGAAGTATTCCTTTAAGAGATGTACCAGAATTTTTCATTTATACTTAGTTTCTCGCTAACTTTAAGTGAGGGCAAGTTTCTGAACAACTTAAAAAAAAGAAAATTAAGGTAGGTAGAAAAATCATATTTTGTTAGAGACGCCGTTAAGGGACGACAGAATTCATACTGACATGACTGATTTTCTGATAAATCTATACTGAGAAGGCCACATCAATGCACAAATATTGCTGTTTAAATTTTTTATGTAGTCATACGGGAAGGTAATTTGAGTTTTACGTGTTTATTTGTCCCTTCCGGTTGTCGTGTTTTGGAGGTTATTGTTCATAAAATCTTAGGCGAGAGGATTTGCCTCCATAATTCAAAGGCACACATCTTCTGTTGCTCCCCTGTCACAAACTTAATGGCTATTATTTTCCATTTTGAGATCATAATAGACTTCACAGAACATAATTTGGCTTGCAAAGAACAGGAGAAATTCGCAACATTAATGATGACCCCATTAAGTTCCATTAACCGTCCCATTCAACCATGGCGGTGAATCAACATGCAGAATCCAGGGTGGAATCAATACTACATGTGTGCCTTTTCCGCTCCGTCGGAAGCACAAAAGCCCCACTGTTGTTGTGTGTTAGTAAAAAATTTATCCAGTTATTTAATCTTATGTACGTTTAAAAGTAGAAGATGCACAGAAATGTAGAGTGCAATGTTTTCAGATAGACTTGACAGATGCAAAAGATTGATGCTCTCTTCATATCTGTGGAAAACAAGAGAAACATCGGTATAGTTTTACTGCTTCCTTTCATTAAGGTCAGAGCTGAGACAGCAGCCCTCTGATTACTGAGTTCACTGGAAATGTGAAAGCTTTAATATATCCTCCAAAAGCCAATGAAGCTATGTCATTTAAGTCGTTTCGTCTCTTTAAATGCTATTTTTTGATTCAGTTTGGTTGTGCAACTACACCAATGACAGATGAATTGTGAAGTCTAATGTAGTAACTTGCTGCAACATTCATAATCCTTAAGCATTGTCCACATCTAGACGCGTTACAAAAACAAACCTCAAAGCAGTTTACTGGTATTTTACTGGACAGGCGCCCAAGCAAACTAGTGCGTAACAGTGAAGTGGAAGGAAAACGTTACTTGGTTTTTCCAATGTTTTTTTTCCTCTTTTTTTCGACAAATAGAAGTCTTTGTAGTCCGTCTGGTGACACAGGAGGAAAAACAATTAATTGTGGGAATTAAGTCGTTCCCACAAAATTAATGAGTCGTTCCCACAAGATATTAAATCGAGACCACGATTTTTTTCTCTCATGTCACCAGATGGGCTCTGTAGAAGTCTGAAAAATGTGGAGTGCATTTGTGTTCAACCACCCTGAAGCAATACGGTATAGAGTCAAACTTTATAACGTAAAATTTATAACTTTACGTTTATAGACGTATTTTGGGTTGTATTTTTTACGAGCTTAGCAACGAGAGATTTTTGCAACGTCTTTATAGAAAAGTTTATCTTGAGTGGTGAGCATCTGTCAATTTTCCATATTAGCCTCTGATTTCCTTTTATATTTAGTTCTTGACATGAATAATAAGTAAACTGATAGATGAGAAAGGTTTGACATAAACCAATCTACTGCAGTTCTGTTCACTATGTTTAAGGTTGTTGTAATGATAGTGAGCTTAGCTCAAGTCTTTAGCGGCCTATATCAAGTTTTCTCACATCCATCTTTCTGTTACAGTTTCCTCATCCCTGCAAAAGAAAAGCAACCCCACATCATGTTGCTGCCACCACCATGTTTCTAAGAGGGGGTGGTTTTCTTCCACAGGCAGCATTTTGGATGTAGGCCGAAACCTTTTTCTGAGTACAACTGTCTTGTTTTCTCATTAAAAAGTGTTAAAAGCTCATCAGATAGGGATGTTCCAAAAATTTAAAGTTAAAAATAGAATGTGTGAATGTTTAGGAGTGAATTTCATATTAAACATGAAAAATGGAAGTCCAATATTTTTTCCCCAAAAAGGAACAAAATTAGAGCCGTTTCCAGAAACATATATAAGTTGTTAACAACCATTACATGTGTTTTTAACACTAAAAACCCTCCGTTTCAAATATCACGGGGTAATAGGTTGCCAAATGAAGATATAAAGCAGGCTGGGAAAAGCACAAACAGGAGGAGGAGGATTATTAAGGTAGTGCATTAACCTTTTAAAGGGGATAATGACGAACCTCTTTTCAGGGACTGCACAATGTGCTGCACCATACAGCATCCTGTTGCACTCCATTCACAGGGATGCACTTCTGTTACTGTGGCAACCTGAAATAAAGTGAAGTATAGCTTTACAACTTTCAAAAGACTCACTCTGGTTGTGAGAACGATAAACAGCTGCAGCTCTAACTTACCATGAGAGCACGTGAGGATAAGAATTTCACATTTTAAACAAGAAAATAAGATAACATTGACAGAAATCCAATTTTACAGATGCATTTGCCTTTTCTGAGAGTTTGTCTTCAGACAAATTTAGACACGTTTCCCTCTAATGTCGAGAAATATCAAGTCAAACAAGATGTCGTCAGCTAGGCATCTTTTGTCAAAAGAGCCCATTGTAATCAGACAAATTTTCCATCAAATATAGATCGCTGCTTACTCGATTTGTCAATTTTAGTTCTTCTTGTGTCCTTGGTTAGTAGAATTTTCGCATTAGTTTAGTCTGATATTCTTACGGTGTATGAGTTTAATTTTGTGTGTTTGTCATATTTTGGATTTTGGCAAGAGGGGATGTAAAGTCCCCCTCAGTAAGTCCTGGCTTTTCTTCTCTCAGTTCAGTACCTGGAAGACCTCCAAAGGAAGGCTACCAGGCATCCTGATCGGCCGCCTGTAGCACCTCGACTGACTTCTTTCAGCAGCAGCTGCATTCCCAGGATCTTGTTTTTCCAGGCACGATCCATATCTCCTTACAGTGGGTGATGGGCCAACCAGTAAATCGAGACCTTTACTTAATGGTTCGACTCTTTCCTCACCACAACAGACCGGGACTGTCCATCTCCCGTTCTATCCAACCATCACGCTTGAACGAGACATTTAAGATACTTAAATGTCTCGATACTTAAATGTCTCCTTGTGTCAAGCAGTCCTTGTGTCAATCTGCTTGACACAAGGACTGACCCGGAGGTGGCAGTCCACCATTGTCCGGTCAAGAACAATGGCCTCAGACTTTGAGGATCTGACTCTCGTCCTGGCCACTTCACAGTCAGCAGTGAACTGCTCTAGTAAGGCCTGCACTTAACGTCAGCACCAATCTTCAGCCTCGTCTTTGCTCTGTCAGTTTACAGCAACCAGTTCTGGTCTTTGTCAGTAGAGCTTTTACAGAAGCAGATCTACCTTGGAGTCTTGTTTCAGGAAACGTAGAACGCACAAGCTGTGTTTTACACATTTGGCACCACCACAAACTTTAGTTCTCATGTGGTTTTCTTTGCTACTACAAACTTTGTTCGCTTAAACCCTTTTATGCCTCAGAGCTCAGTCAAAGCATACCTGTCTTTACAACCTCACCTCCAGCTGTACTTGTGCCAGTGGGCCTTACGGAGAACCGGTCTCCTTTGAGAGTGACCTCCACCTCTGACTGTGCTGAACCAGCCAACGCAGCTCTGCTTTAATACCCCCGTCTGTCATGCTCAGTCATTACAAGGAACTTCCCACGACAGCTGGAAAGAGAGAATAGTTTTCTGTCGTCTGCTCTTTGGGTCCACATATTAAAAACCTATAATACGAGAGAACGTCGAGAGTAATAAAGCACGCCCATTTCTAAAATTTACTGGAAGCCAGACATGGAAAAATAAATAAAAATCTGGTGTAATGTGGTAATAACTCAAGTAAAAAGCTTAGGAAGGTGAGCTCTGTAAATCCCACAAGCTTGAGGAAACTCCTTGAAGAAGCAAACTGAAGAGGGTGTCGCAACAGGCAGCAAAGACTTCAAAGTCGGCGATGGGATCTGTGTCCTTAAATTGGGTCAGTTGCACACGTCGGAAGTGAACCTTTTCAGCTTAAGAGTCGGCAACCTGGTTGCTCAGGGTTGAGCAAGTGAGTCCAATTCCGAGTCATTCATGTAGAAATATGACCTATAGCAAAGAAAAGGGGGAGGGAGGAATTAGATAAGCTTGAGTGCATCTCCTCATATTTATAGCTGTTCCTTTCCCCCAAAAGGCTCCTCTCTAGTATTGATCATATTATTTTTCATGTAGCCTGCTTTCAAGGAAACCATATGCCATATATAAGAATCATAAACATGTCAGAAATTGCCTTGTAGCTTTAATTTAGAGAAAATATCGTTGTGAACTATTTTGCTTCTGCTCAATTAGGCGCATCAACCGATGTGTTTCAACGCGTACACAACAATCAGTGATTGCTTCAATAGCAACAGCAGCCCCTGGGTAAATATGATGAGCGATAGGAAAGGAAATAAAATATAAAAAAATCAGTACAGAAATGACATTTATGTTTGTCAGGAAGAATTTTAATGTTTTCTGGCTCCCAGAAGAAGTCATTGATCAACATGTTTTCCTCTGCTTTCCTGCCATCTGGCAGAATGGCGCCCACACACACACACACACACACACACACACACACACACATACAATAGGCTCATTCTATGAAATGGAATATTATTCAAAAGTCCCTTTTTTTTCCAGAAATTACTAAGTGAAATACTTCGTATAGATTAATTACACACAGATATATGTTTGAAATCATATAGCCGTGTTATTTCTGTTAATTATGATAATTTTCTGCTTACAATTAATGAAAACATGTCATGTAAAACTAGAATATTACATCAGTCCAATAAAAAAAAACAATACAGAAATGTAGCTGTTATGAAAAGTGTGATCAATACCTGTCGAAAGGTTGTGCATTTTCAAAAGGTAGCTGCAATCTGACCAGTGAGCCCAATTGGTATGCATATTGTACATTATTGAATAAGATATATATATATGCGAAAAACGAGAATGGAGTTCCAATTTAAAAATGAATAAATAGTCTATTTGTTACATGTAATCAAATTAAGTTTGTCCAACTTGGTTTATGACAACTTGATAAACCTGATATATTTTCTTGGACAAACGTAATTTGACTGCTTGTATAAAAACATATAAAAAATTTTTTAAAGTGGGATCACATGTTTTCTTTATCCACTTTATAAAACTCAATGTAGAGATCAATTTCCATGGCAGTGGATTTCAATTAGTAAGGAGGTGACGTCTGAAGGCATCAGGTCGCGTTGAAGGTACCGGGGCAGAGTACATAAAAACGCACCCGAGTTGTTACAGAACATTTTCTAAATTGGAAAACCCTGAATCCACGTTCCTCCTCTTATTAAACATGCACTTTACGGAGTTAGCACCTCACATAAAATCCCACTGAAATAGACTGAAATTTGTAGTTTTTGGTCACATGACAAAATGTGGAAATGTTCAAGGTCTCTTATTTCACATCAAAAATAATAATAATAATAATAATTTGCTGGCTATAAATCCTCTTGTAATGTTCAGTATGCGATTGATGCCTCTGTAAGATGGTGGCCGTTCTTCATCGCCATGGTGTCTGACACAGATAACACAGAGGCAGCTGGGATTACATTTTATTTAAACAGCCACATTCAGTGAAAAGAAAAGTGCTGATTCACAGAAAAAAGAGAGAGAGAGCCTTATTTTTCATCTTCACAAACAACAGTGGTGATTTGTTAGACTCTGAAGCTCATCAATGAGACGATGAATGCAGAGCTGTGACAGCAAGTCATCACTGACATCATAAACCGCCTGTAACCGTGGTAATGACTAAACCACTTCGCCTCACATGCAGACTCTTTGCTCTCTCGGTGAAAAAAAGCACACGCGCTTACGGGTGCGTACGGACGGGCCTTGTTGTGGCGTAACCATCGGTTACCATGACTCCATGACGGTGTTTGTTGCTTTTTGGGTTGGGGAAGGTACAGGAAAGGGATGGGCAAAAGTTTCTCTATTTATTGTGACCTTCTAGTTAATGAAGTCAGAGAGGCTCAGAGCACACAGGAGCGCTCCGGTCCACCAACACGTACAACCAGGAGCAGGAGGCGTCGCACCGACATCACTGCTCTGTCAAATTCTTCTCTACTCTCCTCACTTTACTAACAGAAGAGCGTCCGTAAAATTAAATCATCTTGGGGAGAAAATGCAGCTTTTTCCTCAATGGATACTAATTTGATTTAATCTTTGTAGCCATAGTCTCAACTGGGATATTTTTTGACACACCTAAGTTGCTGTTAGGTTTCGACTCATATTTGATAAAAAATATTAGCGAAAGACAGTTTTTTCTTGGTTTGACAATTATGTTAGCCAGTAAATTCATCATTCTGATGTATATAGACATTGCTGTGTCAGCAATGGATGACCTTTTCCAGTAGGTGGTGTAATCCCAGTAAAAATTTATCTTTGACAGCATAAAACCCATTGGATTTTATTTGCCAGCCTGAGTCGGTCTCTCTAAATGACGGGTGGCTTAATGTGACAATTTGTGTTGGAGTCGTATGCCGTCTGTATTACAAACAACATAGTATTTTAGACGCACAGCAGCGACTGAAGGCTGTGATTATTCAGGGATTCTGTAGAATTTCCTCATTAAAACTCAAGAACAGCAATCAGCGGACAGACAGTAAAGTTACCTGGAAGTAGCTTTTTGTTGGTTGGGGACGTGTGAGGCGACACTCTTCTATAAAACACACAAGCTGTTCCAAGTGAAATACATGTGAAACGTTAATTACTAGCTAGCAATCTGACTCAGTGAAGGATAATAGCGCCGTTTGTTATCGTGAACAACTCATGCTGAACATGTCATATTAAGGCGTAAATGACCATTTGGGTCAGAATAATTACCTAGTGAATGCAGCTGGTTCCCTCCCCTTTATGTCCAGCTTCCTCCTGAGTCTCTTACAAACTATGGCGGGTGTGAAGCACTTTATGCTATAATTAGCAAATAAAGAGCCTAAGCTGACCCCGAGGGTGGACGGGGATGCTCTGAAAACAGACGGTTTAATTTGGAGACTGTTTTAGAGTTTAACAGTGGATGTGTGTTAAAGAAGTAGTCATACCTCTTGAGCTTTATGCTTTTGTTACAATCACAGACTTCATAGAGTTCTGTTGGGATTTTATGACACTGATACAAAGTAATGTATATTTGCGAACTGAAAGGTAAAAATTAAACCTTTTCTGTCTTTCATTAAAATAAACCTAGAAAAGTTTGCATACTTTTCTAGGTTTTGAAGTATGGCGCACATTTAGGGGTTGTAATTGTCGCCTGTTATTCTTGGCATTAATAACCTCAAATTCATTGTGATTAACAGTTAAAAACATCAACTTTCAAATCTTGCCACAGATTCATTCAACAGATTTAGCACTGGACTTTTTATTTGGCCATTTTAAAACATGCATTTGCACAATGTATTGCAAATTTGTCTTTATTGAAAATATAAACATAAACTATATAAATATTGATAACATATAACTCTGTTTAAAATATATTGTTGCACAAACAAAAACAGGATCTATAGAGTAAATATATATATATA
>CAEGAG010100172.1:0-26447 GCA_903067065.1 Brachyrhaphis terrabensis
TCTCCGGGTCGGGGGGGATGTCCTGCCTCAAGTGGAGGAGTTCAAGTATCTCGGGATCTTGTTCACGAATGAGGGAAAAAGGGAGCGGGAGATCGACAGGCTGATAGGCGCAGCATCTGCCGTGAAGCGAGCCCTGTACCGATCCGTCGTGGTGAGGAGAGAGCTGAGCCAGAAAGCGAAGCTCTTGATTTACCAGTCGATCTATGTTCTTGCCCTCATCTATGAAAGAACGAGATCATGGATGCAAGCGGCCGAAATAGGTTTTCTCTGTAGGGTGGCTGGGCTCTCCCTTAGAGATAGGGTGAGAAGCTCAGTCATCCGGTAGGGACTCAGAGTAGAGCTGCTCTCCTTCACGTCGAGAGGAGCCAGTTGAGGCTCGGGCATCTGGTTAGGATGCCTCCCTGGTGAGGTGTTCTGGGCACGTCCCACCTGGAGGAGGCCCCGGGAAAGACCCAGGACACGCTGGAGGGACTATCTGGCTGGCCTGGGAACGCCTTGGGTTCCTCCAGAGGAGCTGGAAGTCATGGCTGGGGAGAGGAAAGTCTGGGCCTCCCTTCTGAAGCAGCCGGCTGGCCGGCTGGCCGGCTGGCTGGGAAAAAAAGATAAATATAATTTCTTCTCACAGAAGAAATTATATTTATCTTTTTTTTCTTTTTTATAAAGGTTTAAAAAACTAAAAATAGAACAGTTGTTCTATTTCTATTTTTAGTTTTTAAAACTAAAATAGTTTTTTTTTAAACAAAAAAAATATATTTTTTTAGTTTTTAGTTTAAAAAACTAAAAAATATATTTTTTTAGTTTTTATAAAACTAAAAAAACTAAGTTTATAAAAAACTTTTATAATTTTTTAAACTTTTTTTAGTTTAAAAAACTAAAAATAGAAATAGAACAGCTGTTCTTTAAGAATGACAGCAAAATTTCTATAGTAGAAATTATTATTTTTTGCTGTTCTTCTAGTTTATGAATTAATGGGATATTCCACCTTAATAAAATACAATAATATGATTTGTTGAGTCTCTAAAAGTTTAAGGAGAATATTATGTAAAAAAAAATAAAAATAAAAATCATCTCACCTTTGTCTTCAGTCAGAGGCTTCTTCAGATTGTTTGCAATGCAGACTGCTACAGGAGATCCTTTCTGCTCCATTAACAAGAGTAACAATAACATTTATTTTTTCTTTTGGATAAATAAAGTATTTTAGAATTTAATTTATTCCACTTTACCTGTGACTTTGAAGAAAATAAACTTTAATAAATTGATGTTTAGAACAAAGACTTTTACAGAAATTATTTAAATGAATAAAGTTCCCATTCTTTTCTATTTTTACCATTTCAAGGTGTTTTTTTTTTTAATTCTCTTTATCTTATATCAATTTATTAAGGAAAGTTAGCCTTATAGTTGGTTATCATTTTCAAATTATCCAAATTGATCAAAGATTATTTATTTTAGCATCTCTGGTTAACAATTAATCTGGATCAAATTCAAAACAAGTAAACATTTTTTCCACTGCTGTAATACTTGTATTGAACACTGATTGGTTATTTCAACAACCTTCTTGACTGTTTGTGTTCCTGCAGCTTTTTTACTCATTCTGCACTTTACAGTCGATGCAAATGTTTTGTTACGCAATGAAACTTTGTTGTGAGGTGCAATAATCCAAGTCCACTTCCAATATGAACCTCAGTGTAATTTATCTTCAAAATGTCACTGCTGCAGGATAATTTAAATGTCTTTATAGGATCAAATTTACATAATGCAGTGCAATGCAATATTTCAACTCTCAGTAGATGGAGCACAGTGCTGTTTTGTATTTTATATGTATTTTAAAGCGAGATTATTAGATAGATGTTGACAAAATCACACAAAAACAAAAACAAACATTAACCAAAACATCTATTTCACCTGTTTATAACAGAGACTGTAAAACAAGTCATAGTTTTCCATTTACTGTTTTCTACTTGCTTGCACGGTAAATTCTGCAGAGTTAAATCAACACTACTAAATATCACCATATAGTGAGTAAGTTGGCGCCCTCTAGTGACGCGTGAGGTACTGCATGTAAACGAACGGTATATCTCTCCCCCCCCCCGACCCCCCCCACGCCAACAAAACATAAGTGTGTCGCCCCCCAAGAAAAGAAAAACGTGTAACGTGTCGCGTCCGCACATCACCTCCCCCCAACCCCCCCCCCCCCCCGCTCCAAGGTGTCCTGGTTTTTCGTCCCCCCGGACAACAAAAACTAAGAGGGTCCTCCTTTTCAGATCCTCCCCCTCCCCCGCTCCAAGGTGTCCTGGTTTTCCCAAATGAAAATATGGTCACCCTACCTTTAACGGCTCTGTGCCATGAGTGGGAGGACTGTGATGCTCTGCTTGCACGTCTACAGCTATTGTTATTTTTATTTAATTGAAAATGATTAAATTAAATTAATTAAATACAATTGATAGAAATGGGTGGGTTATTTTTATGTTTAATGGTGCATAAAATATTTTTTTGGTTTCTGTTAAAGCAATTCAAGTCTATTTTTCAACATTTGGTAGTAAAGAACAACTTATTTTCTATGTGTCTGACATCATTGGAAAGCTTAGACACTTTCAGAATCTGTGAATAACTCAAAATACCCAAGTAGACGTGTTCTTGACTTTGGCAGGACAGGTAACATTTACCAAACAATGCCACTCTTCTCATTAGGATGAACAAGGAAAACAACAATTCATGGGTTAAGAGACTAATATTTTCATTTCAGGTTGCATTATATATAAAAATGTGTTATCGCGGGGGCAATTTCAGGTTAAGTGGTCCGTGACTCAGTGAAATGGTTGAAGTGGTCCTCAGCCTGAAAAAGTTTGAGAAACACTGGTAACTTCAGATTGGTAAACAAGGACGATGTCCTAGTGTTACTCAATCAACAACTGGGCAGCAAGGATTCCTGGGAAAAAAGCAGCCAATATTTTGTGTAAAAACTGAAGTCGGGATATTGCTGTTAATTTATTCTTGCTTGCTTTATTCTGGTTGTTGTTTTATTCTGCCCTTGTGTGATGTTATTCTACTACGGTAGAAGATATATTTATGTTTATGCCTCTTGTTCAGTGACCATTAAGGTCAGAAAGTGTAAAATCGTATCCTAGTTTGTTATTCATAATAAAGCAATAAACAAACTTTAAAACTTTTGGACTGAGTTATGATTCTTTATGTATTCAAAGTGAATTTGTTGCATTTCATTAGCACAGGAATAAAATGTTAAATTAAGTGAATCAAAAGGTGGAAGTAGATCTCCACCCTAAGATGGCGGGTAAACAGTAACTACTTTCACTTCACTTTTTTATTTATGTTTAGACTATCCATAGGGAATCAATTTGAATTTACACAGAGTCACAGTGTCAAATACAATTAGAAAGTGCAACAGATATTTTTGTTTTGTGTGACACCTTTTCACTCGTTTTTATTGTATTGAAAAAAGTGCAAACAGTTCAGTCAATGTGAATCCATGTCACTTTCACAATATCTTCCAATGTTTTTATCATGTTCACTTGAATTGTCAGCAACATGATTTGAACACAGCAACCATTTATTAACCGTCCCTCCACACAAACTCTATAAAACACTCATTTGACTATGTTATGTGCTGTTCCTCTTATTCACTGCTTCAGTTATAAACATCTGTAATCTGAAAATGTTGTGTTTAGTGGTCTGTGAAGTTAGCATCTGACTGCAGCTGCTAATGATATGATTTTATCTACCTTTCTCTTTAACTTATATAACGTGTAGTATTCTGTTTCCCTCCACTTTCATTTATTTGTTTTCAACCTTTATTTCATGCTTCTCTCTGCAATGCTTATATTTAATTTATGTCCAATGCAATACATTAAAGTGTTTAAAAATTTATGTTCAGTAATCTCCTTATGTGTGTCAGCTTTTTATAAACCAAAAACAAGAAATATAGCTAAATCCAAATGCTTAAAATAAAATTTTAAGCTAACCTCCTCAATATTAAGTCTGTAGTCTTGTCTTTTTTTCATTAATCTCCAGGTGCAAAAAAATCAACCAGCCAAAACCATAATGTCGTTTCCAAAGCTTTTAAACTTTAGGTAAGGTAAGGTCATTTTTTTTATGTAGCACATTTTCAGCAACAAGGCAATGTCAGCAACAATGAATTAGGAGGAAATACAACAAAACAACAAACCAAAGAAAAGAGCAAAAGAAGAAAAAAGAAATCAAAAAAGTATAACCCCATGTTTAAGAATAAGTGGCCCATGATTTATAAACTAATAGGAGTTTATCTGGATTCTAAGTTTATTGCAATTCCTGCTCTGGATTGAGTTACATTTTGTTTATTTTTTATTGCTATTGAGTCATAAATAAACTACACTGTAATTCTTAAAAGTATTTTTAATTAAAAAAATGTTTTACAAAATACGCAAAAGTTATGTTACAATGTAATTTTATAAAATAAGTTTGTGTTAAATTAACTTTTTCCCAGCAAATCTGGCAAATAATATTAAATATATAAGATCATGCATAGAATAGGAAAGTTTATAGATCTCTGAGAATGTGTCATTGAAATATTATGCCATTACCATTGTAATACTTGAAATTGGTTTCAAAGCAGCAATATTATCATTTATTGACCAAAAAGAGTCACCAATTTCATACATATGTAAAAACCAAATTGAAAGCAAGCAATTTTCTTTTATTGTGAAAGTGAAAATAACTGATGTTCGTTTTAAAATGCCTGCCCACATGTACAAGTGTGATTCACATTTCTGGTTTTAGTTTGCATATGATTATTTTTTTTCCCATGAAGTTAAGTAAAATAAGAGCAGTGCCGTCCTCCTAGCCACCCCAATCCCTCGTAGGACTAGTTTCACATCCGTTTGTAAATGTAGAGGACATGCTGGCATCTTGGACAGTGATGCTTCACATCGTTACAGGAATCGAGGCAGAATGGGATACTGCAGCAAAGCCAGCACCTGTATGAGGAAATGAATATTGGATTCTGTCAGACTTCATGCAATTGTGGTTATTTGTACTACTATTTTTAAATAAATGTAGACAGTTATTTACTCCTGTAAGGTGGTAAATATCTAGCAGGTTTTTACCCAAACAAGCACAACCCTGCACAGGCAGCCCAGGCGAACAGTCCTGCAGTTTTCTTTGTATGGGTGATCACAGTTTGCTGGCAATGAGGACAAAAGGTTTGTCCAGGAACATCTGACAGTACAGTTGATACTGTCACTGGAGTTACTGAAATACACAAAACACACTTGAATTAAAAATACATATTCTTTCAAAAGGATTAAATCATTTTAATGTTTGTCAAATTCTTCCTTGCTTTCTCTTTTAAGATGAGGATGATTTTCATTACAAGTAGTGCATATATAATAAATTTGTCTAAAAATTTACAAATGGTGTTATAAATTATATAATTTTACCCTACTCTATGAAAACACTCATTTACTCTAAAATGTCATTGTAAATAGGACTGAATAAAAAATGCATTACACTTTTCAGAGCTTTATTCATAAAATCTTTTGAAAACCATAAATTCTGCTACTTCTACTTTAGAATAATGTGCCAGGTATCTGTTGGTCTGTCCCAAAAAATCCTTATTGAAAACCAATAATCTCATGACTGTAACATAAAAAAGAGCGAAAATGTCAGAAGTTATAAATACTTTTGCAAGGTATTATACAATACATACTGTATTACATCTATCATCAAGAATCTAATGAAGGGGTTCTTTGTGGACAGTAAAATGCATTACCTGACCTTTGGAATTATCATGTTTCCATTCGGTCAGTGACTTTCATTATAAGGAGAAATAGTGCCCCATACTGGATGTATGCAGAGGTTTGTTGCCTAATGCAACTGCAGTGAACCTTTGTGTGAGGAATATATGACATAGAAGGCACTTTTGGTTTATTGGCAGTGGCCCTTAGAAGCCCCAAGTACAGGAGGATAAAACAGTGTTTGTGATGACTAAATGTCACCAGCAGAGGATGTAGGTGCAACAATTTGTTTGTGATAATCCTCTGAGCAATGACAACTTTTCATGGTGAGACATCTAAATATATGTTGTGATCTAATGAGCAGGGAAATAAAAGAACCCATGTTAAAAATGTAAAAAAAAATAATAATTAGGACTTTGGCTAGTATAGTGTTTCCCAAAGATTTTCTTCTGGGCCCCCCCAGTGGTTCCCAAAGATTTTCTGGGTCCCCCTATGGATTACAATACAATCCCCCCCAAAAAAGAAAGAAAAAAAAAATCAACTGGGCACACACATCGTTCAACCAGACATAAACCTATACACATATTTTGTTTTCCAACTCCGCTGAAGTTTATTTCACACTTCAGGTTGCAACAAAACATACTACATACCCTCTTTAAGGTGAAACACTTTTGTGTAACTGTTTTTTTTTTTTTTCTTTCATTCGCCCCCTCTGCAATGGCAGGGGGCACACCCCTCACTTTGGGAACCACTGGGCTGGTGTTTCAGACTTGGCTAGAGTTTCATTTTTTCAAAATGAGATATTGTAGTCATGCTGCAACTACACTTCAGTGGTTGTGGTTTCCAAATTAGAACGGAAACAGAATCAGAAATGTTACCACGCGAGTACGTCATTGGAACTAAGTTGAAGTAGAAAGTTCTGCGTGCTGTAGCTTCTCAACCAGCAGGTTGAGTAGCTACAGGAGTACCGGTAGGTGTTTTGCGTGTTTACACAGGAACATGCACCACCATACCATGGCCCATTGGAGGGTCAGGGTTTGGTGGTGCCAATTCCTGTGGCTGGGATCCTTTTTCCAAAAGCAACACCTGCAAGATGACAGAAACATTTCAGCAAAACAAGGAACTAAGTGTCTCAAAACATTATAAATAACAAGCACATGCACCATAGTGGGTATGTATCTTATTTTTAAAGATTTACATACGTTTTCAATATTTTTGTCCAAAATTATGTAGAATACAGAATGCTGTTAAACACAAGAAAGAAAGAAATGACCACATACCTCCATGGTGTCCAGCAGGAGGATAGCCTGGTTGAGGAGGATAACTTGGTTGAGGGGGATAACCTGGTTGAGTGGGGAAGCCTGGCTGAGTGGAATAGGTTGGTGGAGAATACATTGCTGGCTGGTCATAAAATGGGTCAGGGTATGGTGGTGCCGATTCCTGTGGGTGGGATTCTTTTTCCATCTTCAGAAATCCCACCTATAAAACAAGTATTTATGAACCATTTTATAAACACCATCCACTGTGACCTTTGTGTTGTACAAGAAGAGCAAACAAATGAAAGCAAACTTCACAAAACAGACGTTTGCCAAATTATAACAAGTATTCAACAGCCTAATTACAGTGTGATGTCTATTCATTTTACATGCCTACCTGCTGATTTCCATTGTATTTAAAAACAGAGTTATATTATGAATTATGCGTCTAGTTAGCTACACTTTCTGTGAGGAGTTGGTTTAGTTAATTAGTCCATGTGTTGTGGTCGCTACCCCTTGATTGATTCCAGCTGTCCCTCATTTCCCCTGATTACCCTCTGTGTATTTATGTTCACTCTGTCTGTGTTTCCCTGTTGGATCCTTGTTGTGGTTTTGTTAAAAGTTGTGTGTCTAAAGTTGCTACCAAGTTCCTTGCCTCATTGCTCACCTGTGCTGCCTGCACGTCTGTTCTCTTGAGAATTCATCATCATTTGCTCACTGGGTCCACTGCGTCATCATCACCTCTCAACAACACATTTTATGACACTTTCTGCTCTATTTGTAACATTCAGCTAAAATCATGTAGTGCAGGCTTTCTTTAAAAGGGCTGCAGCTGGTGCCTGTTTCTTTACACATATTTCAAACCTGTCAGACTAAGTGAAGCTAACCAATGCTATTCCCATAGTAGGGTCCCAGCCCATAATAAATTGCGTTTGCAAAGGTGTGTCAAAGTGCAGACAAACTAAAGCATATAGCTCAAACTCTGATTTCCCTCCACACTGAAAAGAAAGGTAATGACATGCAGCAAATGTCATGAGGCCAGAACTGAACCTGCAACAGCCGCAAGGATGACTAATGTCTCCTTATGAGAGTTGTGCTCTACCCCTGAGCATCAAACTTAATTGTTCAATTCCGGCCGTTATATGTTCGATTCCAGCTTGATGACCTTAGCTACTAGGCGCTCCATCTCTTCCATACATTTCCTCATTGTTCTTCCAGCCGCCCTCCGGGAATGCCAACCTCGATCTGAAATCACTCACCTCCTCAATTCTGCCAGGACGTTTCGCCACTCCTCTGGTCAGAGTTAGGAAACTAATTAGATTTAGTGGATTATGGGTGTTGAATATGAACACATGTTACAAACACCCATAATCAATTAGGCTCAAGGCCATGATGAAATTATGCAAACTTTTAACTCAAACTATAAAAAATCACTCGCATAATGATGCAAATTTGTTCTTATATAAGTTAACTCTTAATGAAGACTTAAGTAGCACAAACAGCATTATTTTATTTTTTTTATTTAATCCATTCAGAAGAAATTGCACTTTTCACAACTTTATCCATGTTGTATATTCAGATAACAAAAAAAGAAACACTTTCCTGGTAGAATAGCCCAATTTCATTGCAGACAGACTTACTGTGTTGATAAAAAGCCTTATTTTAATCTCTGTGTGAATTCCTCCTAAATCAAACAGAGCATAATAAGCAGTCCCCTCATGAAGCAGCCTTGTTCTGTTGAGCATTGTGTATCTGCATCCCCCTGTGTGGTTCAGGAGATATGGCCTGTTTTCTACTGCATTTGGATACAAGTGCATTTCAAGACACTAAAATGAATAAACATGACAATAGTAGCTCAATGTTATTGGGTAAATATAAAATAAGTTTAACTCACAAGTAAATTTTTTCAGAAAATGGAGGATGAACAGTTTTTTCTGGTCAGTCTTCTTGGTCCTGAGTGATGAGAAACTCCAGAAAATCCCAGAGTGAAAAGTAACTAATTGATGCAAGAGCATCTGACACTTCCTGTAACACAACTGATTTTATTTCCTAGAGCTATATAAGGCTCCGCCTTCATTTTTTTTCTCCACCTATGTAACCAGGGATAGACGACAATAAAATAGAAGCAATGCAATGTGCACATCAAATGAAAATGGAATATTTCATGCAGTGGATTTTTATCTGTCCAAGATAGTCTTGTTCTCTTGTAAGCTGAACTGTCAGCCAAATCTACGAGTGAAATAGCATACTGCAAAGAACAACACTGTGATCAAAACGCATTCAAATCTTTTTTTTATTTTTATTTTAAACCTCATTATGGTAAACACCTAGTGTGTTTAGCATAGTAACCACAGTTCTTTCCTGCCTTGTCAACTTCTTCATGTGGTATCACATCTGTTAACTGGAACAGTTTTAGCCGAGTAATAAACGTGCAAAAGTTTGACATAAATACAAACAATTTCCATACTTTTTAATGAAACCAAAGATATTCACTGCCCTAAATGTCTAAGTATGGTGGGAAAATATGAAATTATTTACACGTAAATTTCAAATTGAATCATAGATAGAAAAAAATAAGATTTTCCAGTCATAACCTTGAAATACAGAGTCTGAGGGTCTTCAAAGTTCAGAGAAAACATTATTCAATCCTATTTAGAGATTGTGCAATTGATTGCTGCTTTCCGTAGGTATAATCCTCCTGATGCTGTTAAAGCTTTTAGATTTGACTCTTGAGGTCTTTTGGGCTTTTTATATCTGCAAAACAAGCTCAAAACCTCACCCTTCACCACTATGCTCGACACCTGTTATGATACAATTAAGTGTGTTTGATCAGCAACATCAAATTGTTGCCTTCACATTCACAGTATTCCATTACTGTAAATGCAAGCAAGGAAGACTTGTTTTTTCTATGTATTTGATGCTTTATTTAGTCATGACATGAACAGGATTATTAATAATTGTAAATACATAGACAGAAAGTGAGAAAAGATAGGTGAGAAAGCAAAGGTTTTCTCAAACCATTGAAACAAGTAGAATATTTTTATTTTACATTTAGAATATAATGGAATTAGCCCTTATGGTCCCAGAGTGGGAAAATTCAGGCATTTAAATCTTTTTTACATTGCTGGCAATAGGTTTGTACCCAACCATTATTTGAAGGCATTATTGAGATAATGGCTGCACAATACAGTTGGTATTACTATTGCCTTACAGCAAGAAGGTCCAAAGTTTGAATCCTTGCTATGGGTCTGTCTGCATGGAGTCTACATGTTCACCTCCAAGCACAACTTTGTTCCCTTGGGTACTCCGACTTCCTCCCACAGTCCAAAAACATGATCGTTAGGTCAAATGGATACTCTAAATTGCCCTTATGTATGCATCTGTGTATGCCTGGTTGTTTGATATGCGTGCTTCTTTATTGTGATGTAAATCCTTTTTTTTTGTTTTAATTTCAGCAGAAAAACTATTTTATACAATTTGACAAAAAAAAAAAAAGAATCACTATTTCCAACATCAGACATGTGACAATCTAAATGCTAACTCTTATTTTCCCAGTTCCTTGTGGGACTAGTTTCACATCCTTTTGTATATGTAGAGGACATGCTGGCACCTTGGACAACGATGCTTCACATCATTACAGGAATCAAGGCAGAATGGGATACAGCAGCAAAGGTAGCACCTGGAGGGGGAAATGGAGATTGGAGTCTGTTAGATTTTATGCAATTGTGGTTATTTGTATTTGAATGAAATTTGACTTTGATGTACTCCTTTAAGATGTTAAATATTTAGAAGGTTTTTACCCCACAAAGCACAATCCTCCACAAACAAGCCAGGTCAATAATCCTGGCTCTGGCTCCGTACGGGTGACCACAATTTCCTGGCAGTGGGAGCAAAAGGTCTGTCCAGGAACGTCATATAGAGCAGTCGATATTGCCACGTGAGTTACTGAAATATACAAAACACATAGAAATTAAAAACAAAAATTTTATGTATTGTTTCAAAATGATTCAAGAATTTTATGGAGTTTGTTGTTATATGTATGGTTTAATTTATCCTTTGCCTTCTGCTCTAAGATAACAGGGATTGATTTTCATTAGAAGCAGAAAAAGAAGCTTAGAAAATATTTAAATAAATTGTTTAAAAACGTAGAAGATGATGTATTATATAATAATTTTACATTAAGTGATTTGTACAAACTGTGCACAAACTGTGTGTGGTTATGTATGTACACAAATATATGTTGTCAAATAAGTTTTGGAGTCTGTGTTGATTCTGCAGAGATTTTAGCTGCCCTTTTCCTGACCCTAGACCTGTACAAGTCCTAGATAAAGGTTAAATCTACAGATCTGATAGATCATCAATTTTGGAGTTTTACATACTAAGGAGAAGCCCTGACCTCTAGTGGATTCACACAGAAATCTGCATCTTCACTGCAATATCAATGACCATTTTTTGTGGCCATAAATTTATTTTACAGTTTTTCTCAACCGCTGTGTCGCATTTTTCTGACAAAATTCAAATTGTTCAATTTTCAAATCATGTTGTCACTTGTGCACATCAAAAAACAATTTCCTATTCCTGTGAGCAAGTTGCACATGCTTTTGAACATCATGCAAGTGATTATGTACAGTTTTCTGATTCTGCATACAGTTTTATCTTTTTACAGTCTCTTTATCATACATTGGTCCCTGTTGAATTATTTCTACCTCCACAACATTTAAGCATAATTTCATTGTATAAGTCTCAACATGCTAAAAGCTTGAACAGGTGGTTAAAACATAGCAAGGACATTTTTATACATTTTGATTAGACTTTTTTCTAACTGTGTCATGAATTGGAAAATTGCTCCCAAGTGAATTCTTAGTTTCTTAAACGTAGGTAAATGTGTGAAACATTAGATCAACCAATGATCAACCAATTTTCAGAAATAGCTCAGAGATGCATCTCATGAGTCATCAACTGGCAAGTATATAGTGTATATAGTCAGAACACAACAACACCATGTCACATTTCTGACAATGGAAGGACAAGGAACTGGACAGGTCAACAGCCAGAGAGAAGAAGAGGAGGAAGATGAGTGGGACTGTGGCAGAGGAGTTAGGAGACAAAACGGAGGAAGAGGCAGAAGAGGCAGAGGACATCTTCCAGGATCCATCGCTCCATCATCATCAGGATATGGTTTGCAACCCACAACAAGACGCTGATGAAGTTCCTCTCAAGAACGAGGAGCTCCTACTTCTCAATTCTTCACTCCATAAAGTACTGTTTCTCAGCATGGAGAGAGAAATGAATGGACTCCAACAGTTCCTATTGCTACTTTAGTTTTTTTTTTCTTTTTCTTTTTGGTCTGCTTTCTTTATCACAATGGATTTGTGTGTCAACAAATTACAGTAAAAGCATAAACGTGAGTCTTGTCCAGTCTCTAGCCATTGATCTCCCACCATTACAATTTACAATTCTTGTCATCAGACGATTAGCCACAGTTTACATTTGAATATCTCTCCAGTGTACACAGCCATATTGACAACATGACTAATGAATTCGACTGTCTTAGTCAAACAATGAAACGAGTACGTGACATTCTGAGCCACTGACATGTTTAATGATACAAACAATTAATTTTGAGAGATGAACAAAGGATTTTGTGAGATAAACTGGATTTTGAAAGTAACCCATGCTGTTTTGCACAAATTGTTTTTAGAAATGCGCTTAATGTTGTGCAAATGTCAAAAATGATTCAAGAAATGTACCAAAGCCATGTGAGAAAAACACTCCCACTCTGCATTTTCTAAGGAAGAAAACAGATTTACAAGATTCCTAACATGTTATCATGTGAGTATGGCATTTGATCTAAGCTAAACTGGCCTATAGTAGAAAGTTCTGCACACTTTTATTTTGACACACAGCAAGAGGGAAGCAAATGTTTTTTCATTCAGCAGCATGTTCCTGGATGTGTCTGCCTCACCTGTTGGTTGAATAGGTACCGGAGCAAAAGCAACACCTGTGAGATGACAGAAACGGTTCAGCAAAACAAGGAACTAATCATCTCAAAACACCATCAGTAACAAGTACATGCATTTGTACAAAGATCCCCATCAACAAGCACTATAGTGTTCTTCTATACATTTTAAAGTCATAAGTCTTCAAGATTTTAAGAATGTTGTTCAAAGTTATGTAGAATATATTGCTAAGCAGAAGAAAATTAATAAGTGATCACTTACCAGCAGGAGCAGCAGAGAAACCTGGTTGAGCAGAGAAACCTGGTTGAGCAGGGAAACATTGTGGAGCGGAGGCGCCTTGTTGAACGGGATAGCCTGGCGAAGCGGAGAAACCTGGTTGAGCGGGGAAGCCTGGTTGAGTGGAATAGGCTGGTGGAGCATACATCACTGGCTGGCCATAATCCATGGGAGGGCCAGGGTAGGGTGGAGCTGATTCCTGTGGGTGGGATCCTTTTTCCATCTTCAGAAACCTCACCTGTAAAACAAATATTCCTGATGGAGCCACTAACTGAAGCACACTGATTAAAACCACAGAACTTTATCATGTTGTACGCACAGGAGGACCAAACAAATTAAAACAAACTCATCTTAACATGATTTGTGAAAATCTTCTTGTGCCACCGGAACAGCTTTCTTTTGAACTTTTTAATTAAATGTGAACTGCCTTGATTCTTTTGACTTTTGAGTAACAGAGGGGTTTCATATTTTGTGACAAAATTTGTTCAAAAACACCATGAGCTGAAGATGGTGGGACGAAGAAAAACCTTAGCACATGTTCTGACTACAGATGTGAAAACAAAATACCTTGCTGGAAACTGAACGATTTTAACCCTGTCCTGTTTTCAAAGGAGAATATAGGAACAACTTTGTGTTTAATCACAATAAGGATGAAACACATCCAACATCCTCAAACAGTTGTTGACCACACAGCGTGCAACTGATTGGCACAAATAGAAAGTATTTGATACATTGCTTAGGAATGGCGGTGGCTCTCGAGAGGTGAACGCATATTAGAAATAAATCTAATATAAATGTCCAAAAAGTAAAAAGAAAAAAATCTTTCCCTTGCTTAAACACAGAAAAGGCCAGGCAATACAATAATAACCACTTACCTTTTCTTTGTAGTGCTTGCCTGGACTGTAACCTCACTTCTGGCATCTCCTCAAGTAAACCTTTTTGAGCAATTATTTGTTGTCTGTAATAGTGACGTAGACTAGAATCTCAGTTAATGCTAACATGTAAGAACAATCTAGCAATCGAATCTCTGCGGCGTAGTCTCTACAAGCAAGGTATTCTTTTGGGTTCTGATGACTCCATTTTTCAGATCCTAGATCAACAACAACTTTCTGTGGCTCGAACCCTGGATTACCTAACAAGTCAGTTTCAAGATCTAAAGGTAAAAATTCAAAATACTATCTATAAGTCCAGTCCCTGTGCTCTCTCCACAGTTTCCACAAACACCTTTATTATTTTACTGTCAGCAAATTCTTAATCTTTATGTTGTTAGGAGCTGAAAGTTACAAGGGAAGAGGGTTAAAGTTGCACAAAATGGAGAAACGCTGAAGCCGAAACTCAGTGTAAGTCATGAACAAAAGTCATTTACTTAGTAAGAGGTTTTAGAGGTTTCCTGTGGAAAGCTTACCCATAACTGTGGAAAGTTATGAGCTTTACCCAGCTTGCTTAGACAAACAACCAAAACAGACCAGGTTTGCATAAACAACCTGGATAAATGCCCTCTTTCAGTGGCATGATATGTATCTCCCTGTCCCCGTTTGGTTTGGGAGATATGGCTTATTTTTACAGCATTTACATACAATTTGCATGTAAAAACACCAAAATGAATTAACATCGCAGTAGCAGCTCAATATTATTGGGTAAATATAAAATAAGTTTTAACTTACAGGTTAATTTTAACAAAAAAACAGCAACAAAACAAGTTCTTATTCAGTCTTCTCGGTCTTGAATTTCAGTGCAGGAAGTCCCAGTCTAAACAGTAGCAGATTGATGCCATCTGACGCATCTGACGCTTCCTCTAACGCAACTGATTGTATTTCCTAAAACTATGGTTCCACCCTTCTCTTTTTTTTCTCCTCCTATGAAGCAAGGCTTAGATGGCAGGAAAAAAAAAGATCTAATGCCAGCTGGACCTCAAAGCCTTTCATGCATACATGCACAGAAAATAATAATCCAAAAGAAAATATTGTTTTACCAATCTAAGGTGGTTTTTGATAACATTTTTGCCTTGTTACCCAAATCTAAGTAAATCACATAGAAATAAAAACGTTGTGATCCCAAAAACATGGCTGAATGCTATCTTTTATTTTTAAACTTAGCCTTGCACGCTCTCTATACACGTGCTGTATAAATGCGGCTCTTTCTTTCTTGTCAACTTCCTCCTGTGGTTTCACATCCGTTTGTTCAAACAGTTTCACTCATTCCCACTGAGAAAGAAGCACGCATAATTGTCCCCTAAATACAAACAATTGAATCTTTGCACACGTTTTAATCAAAACAAATAATGTTCACTTTCTGAAGTTTCTAATTACGGTGAAGATCATGAAAATTATTTACATACAGGTTACAAATCAAATCATTTATATTGGATTTCAAAATATTTGAAATAAAGATGAAATTCTTGTGCTTAGTGCTCTGCCTCATGCAACAATAAATGATCAGTTTCTTCATTGTGAACACAGTTTTGGGCTTTTTGAGTAAGCCTGAATAGTAATTCTCCTAACACATGATTTTCCTTTGATGACATTTAAGACACAGGGTGAGGAACCATCCTTTTTTTTTTTCTCCATGTCTATATATAATTGTTTATGTTTATTTACATGTGATATTATGCCAATTTGTTCAACACTGTAAGAAATGTTATTATTGAATTGCGGATGTATGGAGCCACTCCCTAAATATTATGAGCTAGCCACAGTGCATTAGGATCCAAACAGCAGCTGTTATCAGGTCTCTGGCTACAAACACAGAAACTGAAATAGTAATATTGAACATGAATGGTTGAAGTTCTGAACAGCACAGACCCAGTATTGCTCTCCATTGGTCCAAATTGATCACACAGACACCTGAATAAAAACAAATACAAGAAAAATCCCCAAAAATTAAAGAGAATTTTCAACAATAGACATCTTTGGTTCAAAAATCATTCACGTGTACAGAATTAAGCTACAACGAACTTGACTTGCATTTATATGGAAGCCCATTTCGGCCACTCTGATAAAAAGAAATTAAAAAGTGATCTCATTATAATGAGATGGTATCTCATATAGCATATTTAAATTTATTTTTATATATTTTTCACAGGGGCAGTTTCTATTTGCTGACATTCTTCAGAGTTACTGTCTCGAAATATCTGCTTGAATAGTAAACTAATATAATTTATATCAAATCTACTGTATGGAAGATGTGCCATTAGAATATCAGTAATATTGAAATGCACATGCAATTTTTTCATCAGCCTGAAGAGGGCGTCAGAGCGCAAAGAAGAATGATGTAACCAAGTGACTAGTGAACCATAGCGATGTTTCAACGGACTATAGCTTTAAATTTAATTCAATTATTTACTCAAGTATGGCTGCAGTTTTTAAAACCATAATATAATAATATTTTTCCGTGAAGTTAAAATAGATTTTTTTTTTTTTATCATACCATTTTATCAAACAAACTTGTTTTTTGTTTTGTTTTTTTTGTTTTTTGTTGTTGTTGTTCTTGTTTGTAGGTATATTTTTGGAACAGCAGCAGGTATCTTCAGGGTTCCTGTGCTACAGTCAGAGGGCTGTCTTTGGGTATTACTGCTTCACTGTATGCTGACCTTTTCTTTTTAACAGCAAATGCTGTAAAGTCAAAACTTGCTGGCCAGGGGGGCAATTTGATTGTTTGGTTTCACAGTTGGAGATATTTCAGGGTCTCCACCTATATCTGATACTTATCTCTATCTAATGCCATTTTAGGAACACGTTTGAGAAAAACACTTTATCATGTTTATCAGTGCTGTTTTGAACAAAGGCAATTATTCCTAGACAGGAAATGAGGATGTTATCATCCTGGAAATTAATTCATTGTATTGCTTAACCTTGTTTCCTGTTTTATCTTGTAAGTGATTCTCTTCTGTTTCTCAGTAACACAAGGTTTGAGTTTCTGATTAGCTATTTGTCAAAGAGTAGGCTGACGTCAGATAGAACAGTGGTAAAGCGTGGTCCAGAAACATTAAAAACACAAGAATTAATCCACAGCACAATGACATTAATTGAAACCCAACTCTGTTATGCATATGTTGTCAGGCTTAAACTGAAAACAAACTTTAGAGAGCACAAAGAACAGAAAGTACTTCAGCTTTGTGGGTTTGCTTGGCTCAGTTTGTTTTTAGTTTCAGTTTTGCACGTATTTATGTGAATCTCCGTAAAAATGTTCAAGTAAGCTTTTTTTGGAGAGGGAGAAAAGCAAATTTCAGCATTTATACAGTCACTGGTAATTACATGCCAAGTTATTAAATATGATCATGTGTTCTTTTGAAAGGACTATCTCAGGCTGTTGCTTTTATTCAACTATGAATAAAAACATACAGTTCCACATTTAGTTCCTCTTTGTGTACATTAGCTTTATTAAGCCATACATCATTTTTTAAACTAGTGTCCACTAGTGTCATCCCAGATTGATATACACAATCTGTATATCAATCTGATATACACAATGACACTGTACCATAAGGTAGCTTTGGTACAAGTGCATATTTTATCCAACTATATAATTACATTTAGCTTGAATTTGATTGAGTTTAAATTAATATCCGGGCAGCAGTTCTGAAAAATATTTTAAACATGCTGGGCAATTCAAATTTACAGCTTCAACAAATACATTTCAGTGAGTTATAGTCCAATATTTGCTTACCATTTATCACATATTGATCTATTCTGAAATATGGAACAGGGCACTTTTATATCCCTTGAGAATAACAGAACAAAGAACAACTTATCCAAGTTAATCATAACTAATGGAGATAGACTACGCTCTTTGGAATATGAGCAATGGATGGAGGCCAAATGCTGCCATTAATTAGCTCTCTGCTATCATGCAACATCAACTACTACTTCGAAGAAATTATCCAGTTTCAAGAAATAGTCATCAATGTTGGAAAGTTGTTCATGGATCATTTTATGTCAAACAGCGTTGTGTTTGCTAGCAACGATCATTCATGACACATTTATTGGACGAAATACTTTTTTATCTAAAAAAAAAATTCTGTCGACTTTTTATGAAGATAAATCAGAATTCTTTGGCATAATGATTGTTTTCTCCTTTGGACTAATAAACATGTTTATAATTAGGAATAAAATGAAAGCATTATTTCATATTTAAAGGTTATTCCATTCAAACCAATCTAAAAAAAAAAAATTGGTTTTTGTCACATTTTATATTGCAGAATACTAAAGGCATTTCTTCATCACAACTTCCTCTTAACTGTTTCAGTCATACAGGTGCTGATCAAAAATTATAATATCATGAAAAAGTTTATTTAAATCAGAAACTCCATTGAAAAAGTGAAACTTGAATATTATCTTCATTCATTACATAGAGATTGATTCATTTCAAATGTTTTTTTTTTTTTTTCTTTTAATGTTGATGATTATAACACACAACTAAAGAAAATCCCTCACAACTAATGAAAATTAGAATATTACTTAAGACCAAAACAAAGAAAAACAAAAAAGTAGAAGTTTGAAGCTCTTCGGGGTCCTCTGGACTTATTAAGGCGCTATAAGTAAGTTCATTCATATCTTATTTTTCTGGTAGATTATTATACCTTCTTTCCACCGTTTTTACCATTAATGTTTTGTTTCAATATTTGTTCATGTGACGTTTCAATATTTTTCTATATCCACCACTAATATTTGTACCTACAGCCTGATCAGCTTAAATGTGAGCTAAAACTATTTACCTGATTTAACAAATCCCACTTTGTTAAAACCCTCTGGAGTCTATGGACGCGTATACGCGTCTTTTTTACATGACCTCTGGAGTCCATAGACTCCAGAGGGTTAAAATACATTTATATATGGTGAGTCCTAATACATGAAATAATTTCAATTTATTTCACTGATTTAATTAGAAAACTAAAATTCACGTTTCAAAAATATGGATCTGGTTTTCATAGTCAATCCTTTAGACTTGGACTTTGGTACTCTTCCTGTGACTTTATATTTGCAGACTCAACTAATATTATTCATTGTCAAATGACTAACCTTTGTTTAGAAATGCAATTTTGGTTTTAAGAAATTATGAACCATCTGAGTTTGCAACTTGAATTTATCAACTGATTAAATTTTTCAGCTTCGTTAGTATTTCACGTCTGCACATTATCACCTCTTCCATTCCACCCTCCTCTTGACCCTTATCTGCTCTACTGCAAAGGTTCAGCTCTCATTATGGCTTAAGATGATTTGTCAGATTCAAAGTGCATGTGGGTTGGAAAGTTATTCTTTAGCTCTCATGGTGTTTTTTTTTTTTTTATGACAGGGTGTAGTTTCCATTGCTGTGTTGAAACGTTCATTTTATTATTTGAAGAGGAAGAACTGATAAGCAAATGTTCTTTTTCACCTGTCGAGGAAGAACCGCTGTGAGCTTAAGAGCAGAGAGAACAGCAGGCCGACGGCAGTATCACAGTCAAGATGGTTACGCTGGATTTTAAGACGCTCACGGTACCTGTGGGTATTTTGAGGATATTGGCAGTCGTTTTCACGTGCGTCACTTTCAGCTTGGTTGCATCTGTGGGCCTTGTAAAGTTCTCATTTTGGTCATGGTGCATGTTCTCTTGGTGCTTCTGCTTCTCTGTCACCCTCATCATTCTGGTCCTGGAATTCACCAGCCTCAGCTCGAAGCTGCCCATCTCCTGGGATGATTTTACCACCGCCTTTGCCATGTTGGCCACCCTAATGGTGCGTACCAATTAACACAATTTTTCAGTATATTTTTGTCCGTTTCATTTATTTAGCTCATTCTCATTGAATACTCTGTGTGGTGCTGAGATGTAAAATGTAGAATTTGCAGAAATACTTCAAAGTACTAACAGTAACACTTTAACACTAAAGTGATACTGTTTTTTAGTTTTTAATACTAAAAAACTTTGATAAACATAAAATTGAATGTGATAGTCAATGAAGATAAATGTAGATTGTTTCAAGTTTAACAATCTAAACATGTTAATGTTGAAAATTATAAGGGATGCCTTAAGATGTTTTGTATTTTTGTGTGCTTTTTTTTTAGTTTATTAAATGTTAAAGTAAACAAAATTTTAACTCCCCAAAAGAAAGGTATAGTGTGTACTTTTCATACAACAATTCAGACAGAAAGGTCAACACAGCAAAGGGAACATAATGAGGACAAAAAACTTGCTTGAGTGAATAAAGGTTAACTAATGTTGAAAACACAATTCATACACAATGTCTTTCAGGAAAATAAATGAAAATTAATAACCTTAGGAAAATCTTAAGGGGAGGAGAGACGGGAAAAGAAAAAGAACATAGCAAGATTGTATCGATAGAAATTAAAAATAAAGACAAATTTAATGAATAGTAAAAATGTATCAATTTTAATAGAAAATATTTGAATAGTTTATACTAAATTTTTTAAACAATTTCTGTTAGATTTGATGGTTTAATAATTAGCTTAATATGCACCTCATTTTTTTTCTTGATGTTGACAGCCTATACCATATATTTTACCTAGCTCATCCAAAAATGCATTTTACTTGTAAATACTGTTCGAGCTTAGCTCTGTGTCGATCCAAGCATCTCATTTTTTATCTATCATCCATCCAGGTGCTCACAGCGTCCCTCCTCTACTCCATCTTCTTCACTCATAGAACTTATGGTAAACAGATTGTGGCCTGCGTTTTCTCCTTTCTGACCTTCATCCTCTACGCTGTCGAGGTTGGACTGACTCGGGCCAAGCCTGGTGAAATCAGTGGGTTTCTCTCCACTGTGCCGGGCTTGCTCAAAGTTCTGGAGGTCTTCGTGGCCTGCATCATCTTCATCTGTGTGGACTTGACTCAATACAAGTATTTTCCAGGTCTCCAGTGGTGTGTTGCTGTCTACTCCATTTGTTTCATTGTTTCCCTCCTCATCATCATTTTAACTATTGGCCGCCTGCTGTCCCGCTTCCCTGCACCTTTTAGCAAAGTTCTGACGGTCTGCAATGTGCTGGCCGTGCTAATGTACATCACAGCTGCTGTCATCTGGCCTTTCTACTCCTTCAGAAATTATCCCAGACCAAGCAACTGTCCTTTGTACTGTCCATGGAATTATCTTCTTGTTATAACTTTCATGACCTATTTTAACCTGATTGCTTATATTGTTGACACAGTATATTCTTTCAAGTTGGTTTTTTTCACCACTCCAGCATAAGCACATAGTTGCATTGATCTGAATGAGGAGATTTTGTGTTTGTTGAAATTTTGCTTTTGTCAAAATTTAAATTTTTATTCAACAACATAATCACAGTGTGATATATTTCCATTTTACATGCCTACCTGCTGATTTCCATTGTATTTAGAAATATAGTTATATTATGAATTATGTATCTAGTTAACTACACTTTCGAAGCTAACTGTAACATTCAGCTAAAACCATGTTATGCAGGCTTTCTGGGCTGCAGCTGGTGCGTGTTGGTTTAGACACATATTTCAATCCTCTCGGAGCAAGTAAAACTTTAACCAATGCCGTTCCCATAGTAGGATACCAGCCCATAATACATTATGTTTGCAAAGGTGTGTCAAAGTGCAAACAAACTAAAACACATAGCAACTTTTGTTTTTGAATTTATGTGCCCAACGTAACTTTTTCTGAGTGGTGAAAAAGACTGATAGGGGAAAGATTAAAAACACTGAGGATACACTGATTATTGTTTTCAGATAATCAAAGGGGATCTCTTATGCAAAATTCACTTTTTGCACATTTTTGTACTTCCGTCTCTACTGCTTCTTAGAAACATCCACCTGACTTCTTTAAAATAGGTCTGATTTCGTTTACTCCAGAATCCAATCAAAGAATCACATGAACTGTTTGCTTGATCACAATCTAAGCATGCCTTGAAGCTTTGTTCTTCATTAGCATAATAATTTTTTAACAGTTTTTAAAAAAATGTATTGCAAAATTTGCTATACAAGACTTTTAAGTGCATGATGTATTGAGGTCTCTTTTTAAGTAAAGCTTAAAGATTTTACTTCAAATTTGAATTCCTGTAAGCACATTGAACTACCTTGTATGTTAAAGGTGCTATAGAAATAAACTTGCCTTGCCTGTTAAAGATAGATATAAAAGGTGCAACTTCTCTGTGTTTGTAGCAACTTATAATATATAATATTATGTTTTCTAGATAATGCGCTACTGTTTTTGACCCAATGATTTAACCACTGATAATAATGCAAAAAGGTTTTCAGCTACATGGTGGTTAAAACTGAGCAAAAACATGTAGGTCACATGAACACTACTGTTTTCATCATACCTTGTAGCACTGTCTGATCTACCATCCAAATACACTTTGTATTATTTTTTTTTTTAATAAAGCAGTTCATGCATGATTTTATAAATATACTGTAGATATCTGAGAAAAATACAACCCCTGAGTGTCCATCATCTTTTCCACCTTCTTTACTTTTTGTACTTCCACAAGACAAATCGGCACCTGTTATCTCCTTTCTCTCACCATCTGTCTAGGGTTATATGCACATTTACTAGTGTATTGCCATCTAGTGAATTTGCTTCATTTCTGCCCTCTTCATACCTATTTCTGGTACCTTTTAGGGAAGTCTTGTTTGTCTAGAGTGCGCTGACTGCATTCATGTACAATTACAGCTAAGGTCATCAGGTCATCATGACCCATGATTCACAGTTTATTATGAATTCCACCCACAATAAACTGTGGGTGGAATTTGCTAGCGGTTGCCTGTTTTATGACCAGTTAAAGCATTATTGATTACGTTGTGGATGCACCGTATAATTTCAAGATAACCCTTTTTACCAGTTGAAAAAAAGTAAATCTTTCTTTTGCTTGGATTTGAACATGAAAGACTTGTTTTGTTGAAATCATTAAGAAGTGAGGTTGTGTTCGACAACATGATCCCAGAGTGACTTTTTTCCCTTCTTTTTATGCCTTCCAGTCATATTCTTTTTGATCAAATTAACTACATTAAATATGATTAATCATATAAAATATAAGATGTAGGTAAATTGTTGTTAAAATAAGGTTGTTGTGGATACTTATAATGAAGTGAGTGCAGCTAAAAAGTCACAAACTGAAGCTGTAATCAGCACTAGGCTTGTAAATGACCTGTCCATAATGAATGATGTTTGCTAAGGTGTGTCATGGTGCAGATACACTAAAACAAAGAGCAGCTATTGGCTTTGCGTTTACTTTGTCATTGTTAGTTTGTTTATGATGGGCACTAAAATTAAAGGCTGGAAGGGAATATGTGTCATGTAAACCTAGAATGAGAAAGGGTTAGTTTTTAGCTTTGCTCTTGCATCTAATTTTATCCTGAATTCTCTCTATATTTTTGGCAAGCACATGTGCGGTCCACTTTCGTAGCTTGAAAGTCAATAAAAGAGGGAGGGAGGTTGAAAATGTGAAAAGTGAAAATGGATACAAGTGGCAAACTACAAAAAAACCATTTGCTGCAGATCTCAAGTCTGCTATAATCCTGATTACTGATAGTCTTACATGGAGATCAGTGTTGTGGCTATAATTGCCATGTTCTCCAGCCTCTTTCACATGCTGGACACAACCCTCGCTATAATTTTACAGGCGCTGTTGGCAATAGTTTCAGGATTATCGCGCATAAAGCCACACCCAAAACTGATGCATCCCACACTCCTACACTGGGATGTTCAAACCCACTTTTTTCTGTGTTTTTCCTTTTATAAGTCAACAATAGTTACTTAGAATAATGGAGATTTTTTTTCTTTTGATTTTTTTATGATGACACACAGGTATGTAATATGTTTGCGATAATGTTTTAAAATACATCCAGCAATATGCTTCAATGTAACTCAAATGTTTTTAAATTAACCTGAATCTTACAAAAACGTGACAGCATTGCTTCCAGTTGCTTAATGAAGGGAATTTTGTATGTTTTTTTTTTTTTTAGCTTTTTGTCATGTTACAATGTTATTCCCTCATCAACAACACTTAAGGACCGTTTACCATGGAAAAACCTGTTTGACAAACAATAGCACAGAGAGAGGTGTCTCTGTTGATACTGAAACATTTGTTTCTTTATTTAAATTTGGTTCTGTCCAGCAATCTTTAAATGACTCATGATACTTCAGTCCATTGTAAAAAGACCCAAGAATTGAACCAAAAACAAGTGTGTTTATAGGTCAATTAGGTTCCAAATATTAACATTATCAACAGTAGATGTCATAGGTTCAGAGAGTTATTTTTAGGAGAACAATAAAATATTTTCCTCAATCTTGCAGTGACCTGTTTTGAAATTCAAAGTGCTGTCAAAGCATCCTTCAACAATTTGAGAGCTTTAAATTTTTGTGGTGACAAAGGATAAATGTTATTCACCTCACCGAGTTAGGATTGCCTTAAAATGATTTTACCTTTGTTTCAAAGCAATAGCTCAAGAGAACACAGCGACTGCTATCATTGTCATGAACACAAAATCAGCCTACACCTTGTCTTCGTCCTAGATATGAGCTGTGAACTTAGTTTGCATCAGGGACCAAAGTCCAGCAAATACTGTGAAGCTTACTTAGTAACACCCATCCAGCGTCCAATCAGTGGCTTGAAACAGGTACCATAAACAGAACAGATAAGCCTAGGATGCTCAGCTACAATATACTCTACACCTGTGTTTCTGTTTCAAAGACAACACCTCTTGGAAGATTTGCGTTCATGGATTTCTTCATCGAGATCAGGCTGCAAAATCTGGGGCTTGCTGAATAGCACTACAAAAGGAGAACTGACTGAAATAAGTCAGGGTTTTTCATTCGGTTGGACAGATTCATCCTGGAGCAGCCATGGTCTACATGAATTTGAAATCCGTCACCCAGCCTGTGGGGATCTTACGAATATTGGCGGTCATTGTCACATGCACGAGTTTCAGCTTGATGGCCTCAGTGACACCAGCCTCCTCGCCATACTGGGGATGGTGCATGTTTACCTGGGTCTTCTGCTGCTTCTTCACCCTTTTCATTCTCATCCTGGAATTCACCACCATCAGCACCAAAGTGCCTTTTGCCTGGGAGGACTTCACTGCTGCCTTTGCTATTCTGTCAAGTGTAATGTGCCTGTTTGCCGCCATCATGTACCCTACCTTTTTCGCCTGCAACACATGTTACCGGCAGATTGGAGCCTCTGTGGTGTCCTGGATTTGTTTTGCAGTGTACGTGGCTGAGGTGGTCCTAACACGCCTTCGCCCGAGTGGACAGGACAGTGGATTTCTCTCCACGCCGCCAGGAATAATGAAGATGCTGGAGAGCTTCTTTGCGTGTCTCATCTTCCTGTCATTGGAAACTGGCCACTACTCAGGTCATCAGTACGCCACAGGACTGAACTGGTGTATAGCTGTGTACTCCCTGTGTTTCATTTTCGCCATCACCATAATCCTGCTCACTCTTGGAAATCTTATCGTCTATTTTCCTTTCCCTTTCGACAAGGTTGTGATTGTCTGTAATGTTTTGGCGGCTGTGATGTACCTAACAGTCATGGTTATGTGGCCACTGTATTCTTTTCACAACAATAAGAGACCAGCGACATGTGGCCGCCTCTGTTCCTGGGATAAATTGGTTCTGATCACCGTCATGACAGTCTTCAACTCTATTGTATACCTACTGGACTCAATCTACTCCATACTTCGAGTGTTTTTTCTCAGAAATGAATGAGTTGCTGTTCATCAAGACTATTACAAAGGGACTTATACTTTAAATAGTCTTTTCTGAACAACAAAAACGACTATTTCTGTACCAATAGTTGATTGTTGATCAGCTTTTGCTCATCAAACAATTATATACGTAATGGAAAAGATTACTCAATTGGTTATACAACACAGCCAAGAAAGACAATTGGTTAAACATTAGACATGTGATATCATTGCAATAAAATGACAACTGTCTAAAACTTTGAATCATGAGGGTAATGAAATGGAAATAACACTGCACTCATACTTTAATTTTATTGTCAAACATTTATTGTCATTAATGTAAACTGTGTCAAGTCATGGTAAAGCTACTGTCCGAGATTAATAAACATTTATACATGCCTGAATCACTGCATAGTGCTGTCTTGTATTTCTAGTGCAAACAAAGATCCACAATATTAAGATTTGTACTATCCATCCATCCATCCATCCATCGTCTTCCGCTTATCCGGAGTCGGGTCGCGGGGGTAGCAGCTTCAGAAGGGAGGCCCAGACTTCCCTCTCCCCAGCCACTTCTTCCAGCTCCTCCGGG
>CAEGAG010100190.1:0-139443 GCA_903067065.1 Brachyrhaphis terrabensis
GTTTAGACCAAGAGATAGAGTACAGACAGCTGTTATTATTTTTTTAATGACGGACTGCATGTCAGGGCTGGGTGTGAGAGGGAGCTAAGATGATACTGAGACTTGTATTAAATAGATTCCCCTTTATCTTGTCCTCTTCATTGCTCAGTATCTTCTGCTATCTCACACCCTGTCCTCCTTTTCTTGATTTCTCTTACACTTTTATTTCCTCAACATTTCAAACAGCATCATATTTTGAACATGATGTGTTTTTCCTCCAATTAGGGAGAGGACGAACAGCCCCAAGGCTCATTAGAGTGGGCTAGCTGTGTAGTCAAATACACACACACATTTTTGATGGTGAAGAAAAATATTCATACTTTGTGGTTAGTCCTAAATACTTTGGAATGGATGATGGGCAGAACCAGGATATTTTCTATACCATCACTTTAGTAACCCGTTGGGGTTAAATAAATAAGATGCCTTGCAAAACATAGTCACACTCCTTGTATAAGAACAAAATATGGACAACTCAATATTTTTAAAACACACGGTTTTCCATCACACATCTGAGAAGTCCAGTAAACATCTATCAATATATATCGAAGTATATGAACAGTAAGACTTTTTTTTTTTAGATTTAAGACTTTAGTTGATATGTGTTGTTTTTGAGGATGAAAATTCTCATTGTTTTTTTTGTGTGTGTGTTTTACAGAAGCATATTTTAAATCTGCCAACTTTATCATGTTTTTGAAAAATTACCAATGCACAAAGCAAAAAAATGCTATAACCAAAAATAATCACACTAAAAAGATCAGCAATGAGGATTCAAACATGAAAAGGCTGCATGAACCTTATAATACAATATTAAACACTATAAGTTGTAGTAAACACAAGATTTGAACATCTTAACAATTTAATGTGAACTTGTTTAAAATACACTAATTATCATAACATTAGTTTTTTAACCCCTTATCAGTATCAATAAGTTACACCAGTAAGTTCCACTGGTGTAACTTATATGCAAGTGTTTTTAGGGTGACAGTTAAGGGGGTAAATTGCATGTTTTACCTAAGCTAAACGTTTTAAATATTTTTTTTTATAATAACACTTAATCTGTAGTCTGTTATAATCAAACTATTAAAGCAAGTGTGTACTGGGACACAAGGCTGCTGTCTTTGTTAGGGCTGTATAAAACATTTGCCCCTGCCAGACCTCTGATGCTTCACACCGTTTTTAAGAGGCTTTCAGTCATCACTGGAGAGAAGCAGAGAGGGAGTCTGAGAAGAAAAGAAATGTACAGCAGAGGGGAGAGAGGATACATGGAAAGAACAAGTGTGTATGTGACGGGGGTGCTTCCTCTTTGCCTCAAATGGCCATGCTTGGCTGATCCACATAATGCATGCTCAACAGTATAAGTCTGCAAAGGGCCTGCATCCATAGATCATTGTGAAGTGGCATGTGACCTATAAAAAAAGCGCTGCCTGTTCCCTCCATGTTGACTGTGTCAGCAGGAAAAAACAGAACAACAAAACAGCAGGATTGCAATAAATTCCCTCACTTTTTTCCTCTCATCCTTGATTCATTGCTTGCATCCTCGGCCACTTTCTCCCTCTGCCTGTTCTTTTCATCACAATCTTAAAAAATACTAGCCTTATGTGTCTCAATCCTTTTGATTCTGTTCACAGATTCCTATATTTCTTACAACAACAATTTATGTAAGCAGCAAAGGAAAGCCTGCCACCCTCAAAGACTGACGGGAAAATTACAAGGTCGTTCACAAGTCTCTGACAGGCTACGGCCATCCCTTCATCCCTTCTAGTAATGATCATTAATTACATGTCATTAACTAACATGCCATGGGCTATTCTTCTACATTTGTTATGTGCTACCGACTTCACATTCTGAATTCTCCCCAATTAATTAGATTATTCTAGTCGGCCGCTGCTGTTTCTTTGACTCTCTTTCTTGATCTCTAACAGTCCTTCAACACATGGACATCACCCTTTATTTGAAAGGAGATCTTCTGCTTTTAAATTCAGTCTTCTCCTGGTATTCACCTTAAATTTCCTTTACATTTTTTCCTATTTAAGTTTGGTTACATGCTTGACCAGCCTTTGAATGGTGACCTGTGTGCTGGTCATCTCAATCTCTCCACTGTCTGATTGTGGAGCTTAATCAGTCACTGGCTACTGCTGCGGCTGATGAGTCAGTCTAGGTCACATCCTCAGGAAGCAAAAGGCTAGCAGATTCATTAAGGACATCCAGACTGCCCCCACCCCTTTCTACTTCACCTCACTCCATGCACATATCCGCTATTCTGCTCGCTGGCTGGCACGCTAATTAAATCTCCTTACATGATACCACTTGCTGAAGGTCAGACTCAATCACAATATCATTATTCTGTGATTAAACAAGTGTCTTCTGCTTTCTTCGTCATACTCTACCGTTTTAACTAAAAAAAACTGTGTCTGCTAGGTGTGGGTGTATTTTTTTCTCTGCATCACAATAAGAGGAAAGTTGAAGTATATAACCTTAACCCAGATTGTCAAAAAGGAGCCCTGAAATAACATCTAAAGTACTGCACGCCTCATTTGCCTTAACTGGTTCAACAGTAAAAAGACTACATAAAAATGCCATCAATCGTAGAGCTCCAATGTATTTCATGTCTATGGAGGTATTGCATCCTTACTATAAATAAAACATAGAGCATCGTACTGATAGTCAAACACAGTGGTGGTAGTATGATGGTCGGGGACTGCTTTTCTACTTTAGGACTTAATGAAGCCATGAATTCTACTCTTTAAAGGTCTAGTCTTTGACATGACCTCAAACCTTGAACTGTCCATGTTCAAATATGGATATGTTTAAACAATTTGGCAAAGAAGAATGGACCGAAGTTTGTCCACAGTGATGTAAAAGACTAATTTCCAGTTATTGCAAAAGATTAATGGTAGCCTCTGCCTCTAAGGGTGGCACAGCAGTTATTAGATTTAGGGAGCACTTGGATTTTCCATAGTGGGCCACATTGTTTTGGAGATCCATTTTTCCCTAATAAAGTCATAATTGAAAAATTTTATTTTTTTCTTTCCTATCTTTGTCTGATTGTTCACTTATGACAAAAAGCACAATAAAAAAGCAAACACAGATAGACTATAAGGAGTAAATGTTTTTACACAGCAGCAAATAGTTGTTAGATGAAATGCATTAAAACAAGTCAATCCACTAAACCCCTACTTTCTATGTAATTGACTCACTAAGGCTGCTTCCCCTGGTGAAATGTTTCATTTTCTATTCGTTTTTGATAAGAATAAAATGTTCTCTCTTCCACAGAGAGGTAAAAGTCTGTGTAGTACATTATAAAGAGAAAAACATTGAATCATCAGGAGAATGATGTGCCTTCATAAAATTCAGCTCACCTTCCAGCTTCAAGGTTCATTTGTGATTTGGATTTTTTCCCTTCACCATCATCTAAACTTACACCTTCCTCTATTTCTGTCTTTTCCACCTCTGCTGAAGTGATGTCTCACCCTGTCATGCTGTTTTATTCCTGATTTGATTAATTTTTTCCACCCTGCAAATATTTGTTGTACCTGCATAAATAAAGGTAGGCAGATGAAAACATCAGCAAACATGAATGAACAATTTATCATGAGAGTGTATCATATTGCTGATTTACTTCCATGTTTTGCCTCAAGATCATACAAGTAAATTAAATTTATTGTATAGCCTTACAAGTGTGTACTCAGCGTAATTTACACACTTGAATGCCTTTAATGTACAGATTTTCAAGCTATGGTCATTTTGTTAGTGTACCTTTTTAATCCATTTTAAAATCTTACATTTGACTAAATAACTGAGGCAGAGGGAAATCAGAAACTTTATAGTTTTTCTTTTTCCTCTAATTATTGAGTGAGTTTCAGTATAGCCAAGTTATGTTTAGTGACAGGTGTTGCACACTGTGTGGATATGCAGAGAGAAATGTGCTCTCTGCATATCCACACATAGAAAGACAAATGCAGAGAAATGCCCATTTCTTTATGCAGAAATGGGCATAAAGCAGAAGAAGATTAATCTAATGAAGGAACAGTTTTAAAATACAACTCTTAACTGCATATCCTAAAATTCCCTAGTTGTTTTTACCTTACACAATTTAATGCAACAAACGTGAAATCAGCTTTCATGTAGGCATAAGTGTATCACACTTGGCCTCATAATTGTGGTCGTCAGTGCCAACTTTTATGCATGTTTCAAACACTAGCTCAGGATATTCTTGTGGGATGCCATGTTAGGATGCTAAAAGTCCTGTCAGGAAATTTATTCAGTGCTCTATACTCCACATTCAACTGTTAGTGGTTTCGTAACAAACTGAAACCGATTTTTAATGACAGGAATTCGGCCACAGGATAGTAGGTGCAGAAAGTAAATCTTAGGAATCATATAAATGAAGCATTTATAATATGCAGAAAAGTGGGCTTTGTATCAGTCATTCCCAACTCTGGTCTTCAGAGTAGAATTGTTCCATCATTGCTGCATTAAAACAACTTAAGCAAATTACAGACTTGCATAAAAATGAAAACAGAAATAATTTTGAAAGGTTAGAAAAACAAAAAATCTACATGGCATGATGACAGTATTTTTGAGGTTGCTTGTATGAACTAATAAGCACTTTTAATTTACATAGAACCCTTCACAGGTAAAGAAGAGTTATTAATTCTGCAGCACGACTCATACAGGCATTGTTTTGTTAAGAGAAAATCTAATGTTGACATATTTTTAGCACGTTAAATACAGCAAACCCATTTAGTCATGAAAGAATTATACAGTGCCTCCAATCATCTTAGCAGGTTGGTCATTTAGCACAGCAGGGCAAGAGGAAAATACTAGTTCCAATTTGGCAAGTCACAAAAAGAACATAAAGCATGCTGGAATTGTTCCTTTCCTTCTGTCTATATGCATAGTTTGAAGATTAAGCTATGCACAAAAATATAATGCAAAACATTTTTTTATTTTTACAAATCACTTTTTTGGCCTAAAAATAAGTCAATTAAGTGCATCACTAAAAAGCGCCACCAAAGTACATTAATATTTTTAAAAATATGTTCAATTTTGACATACCAAGTGTTGCTGTGGTTGATAGTGTGAAGTTACAGCGAGTAGAAAAAGTCCTTACAGCAGTCCAAACCCAGATTAGGCCATACATCAGAGAATGTTAGAGTGCTGATCTCTTTCACTCCCCCACTAATCGCATTGAGCAACTCTAGCTTTCTTGTGCATGCTGTCCGCTCTCTTTTTTTCCACACTCTGTATCTAATGATCCCTCTGCACGATCCAGAAGAGACCGTGCAGAGGGTTGTGCTGGTGCTGGCAGGCATACACAAGCAAAGAGATGGATACGGCTGAGAGTGACCTGATTCTGCATCAGTGTCTGGCCTCTGCCCAAATATAGACTCCCTTCTCCTGTCCTTCTGTCTTTATGATGGATCTATCAATCTTCCGGAACGCTTTACTTACTTGGACAAACATTTGTTCCTTTTTGGACGTTTGGCAAAAATAACTAAATAGAACAAAATAGATTAAAAGTTTATTTGATGCAAATGTCTCCTGAAATTTGACTCACTTATTGGACATCTAGAAATTTTTTGAGTATTTAAGAAATGTGCAAGTAGCACATGAGACAAAGTCAAGGTCAACTGTGATGCCGTTAGCTACTTGACAACAAATGCTTTTAGTTTTTAAAAAACATGGTGTCTACTTCCTGCTTAACTAAAAAAAATAATAAAGATGATGGGTAACCTGAAGAAATTTCACATGAGGTTTTTTTTGTGCCCCATTTAGGCTGAGTTCAGATAATTAATTTCCCAATGATTTGAAGTACTTGCTTTTTCTGAAAAATTAATTAATCTTTGAATAAATGAGGGGAACCTTGTTATCTCTGGAGGAAGCATTCAATCATCGAAGGCCCAAATACTGCCAAGTACTCAGTTTTGTTTCCGATAGATCCTGTTAACCTTTAAACCCAGGAATGATGAGCTGTAATCTGTCATGTCCTCAGCTATAACTGATGAGGACACAAAGAGGGTGTTTTTTGGTCTGTCACATAGACGAGGAATAAGACTGAATAGATCAGAACATTGACACTGGTTGCTGTTGAAACCTATTTTAACAGCACTGATCTTGATTCTCATCATCAAACCATTACTCAAACATAGGACTACAGCAGGACTATGTTGTTGTCATTCCTGACAACAACTTCTTCTTAAAAGATCTCTGGTTAAAGACAGGGGAAGATTTGGGAACTTGTGGAAAAGTTGTCCTGCATAGAAATTTGTCTTCTATTTATTCTCAGTCAGTGTTGGTCTATGTCCATCTTCTTTTTATTTTCTACCTTTATCTCAAACCTTCAACTGTGTGACATCCTTCTGACCCACATTTAGGTTGTCTATATCAATCATTCATTCCACTCCATATGACCCTATGTTGTAGCCTCCAGCTTGTGCCCTTAACCAGCAATGTTCCATTTGTCTAATGAAAGCGGACCCCATATTTCCTGTATATCTTGTTCTAAGGGCTCTGACGATGATGATGGCCCTCTGTGATAGGTTGAGCAGAGACCATGGCCTTGCACGATTTATCGGAAGCCCCCAGAGTGCACTTCGAGGAAGAAAAATGGAAAATGAGACATAAACAACAAGACCTGTCTCCCTTGAAAGGCATTCCCTCAGACTTTTTCATAACCTTTAGGCAGCTTTAGATTTAAAACAATTTTGTATCTAAATCATTTTCATTCATGGACATCGTTTTGCTCTACCTGGGATATTCCTTTTGCTATAAAGCATTATTTTAGTGTTATTCTATTTTGTATTAGGTTTACTGGTTTTAGCCTGAACAAAGTGATATAAAAATGTTTTTGCTACCTTGCAATTGTCTTTTGCTCCAAGCTTGGTTATTTGTCTTTTGCACAATACAAATTTTTGCTTTTATTTAACTAAAGAAGAAAAAAAACAAAAACCCTTGGATTTGTTTATTTAGTGATAGATAAATTATAGTTTGCTGACCCATTTTGAATCTATTCGCAATAGCAGCATATTAATCTAGAATGTACTTTTCTAACTTTAGTTTGTTTCCCATTTGGTCAGTCATACCACGGTTACTGTGCCCGCACAAACCTGCAAACATTTTGCAGTGATTTGCCTGAGTGCAGAAAAGGCACACATTTTTTGTTTTAATTTCACTTTGAACCACTTTGGTGTCTTGCTGCACCAGCATTTCAGCAGTTTCTGTTGTATTGGATGGACAGTGGGGAATAGAGCCTGACAGAGCAGCCTCCGGCGCATTTGAAGAACCAGAGCCTAACTGCAGTCTTCTTCCATTCTCTAACCTGTTTTCATTTTTTGCTACCACCAACATAAGAAACTGATGAATACCTGATATAAGTCATATTTCTTCGGAATTCAGGTTATTTCTAAATAAAAAAAGAAACATGCCTGTGTTGACACAAAGTGTGTATGATTGAATTTAAGTAAATTTTTTTATGAAGTATCTTGAAATGACATGTGAATTTGCACAATATAAATCAACTTCATCGAACTAAAATTATTTTTGAAACATGTTCCACTCACACTAATAGCGATTAACATGTTAACACGTTTTTTAATGTCCGTTGCAAGTTTACGTTGGGAAAAAAGTGCCTTAAAACTGTATCGCAAAGCATTTTGAAGCATTTCCACTCTCGTTTTTCTTACTTGTGATTTTTCTTTGCTCTGTTGCAGCTCTTAACCATTGACGATGACTTTTGTGGGCTCGACATGAATGCACCTCTGGGTGTGTCTGAAATGGTGCACGGCAAGCCTCTCTTTACAGACGCCATTGACAAAATGACCTCTGTGATTGCCTACGTCTACAAGAACCACTCACTGGTCTTCGTGGGCACAAAAAGTGGACGAGTCAAGAAGGTAAAGAGCAGACTTTGGGTTGAGTAAACTGCATTATAGATAGTTTAATCAATGGGAGCCGAGATTTGGTTTCTCTCTGTTAGAATGTGTAGTAAGAGCTGGGAATTGGGAATACTGAATTGGAGAATGGATAGTAGTAGAAAGGCAGATTGACTTTCAGGCAAATCAGCTGAATCGGCTGTATTTACAGCATGAAGGTGCATGTGCTTGAGTGAAAGAAGGGGAGAGTGAATGGTAGTGCGTGTCCTTTATTGAAGAAGAAATTGTGTATATGTGTGTGTGTTTTGAGGAAAGGGAATCACGAAGGCCCCTAAGGGGGTTTTATTTCTACTGCCAAGCGCATCTGATATCTTTCAGACCTGCTCATCCCCGGCACCGTATTTCACGCATACACACTTGTACACCCGGAATCAGGAGGATCCGCTATAGTTTTCCTTTACTTTGAACTTGAATAAAATCCAGAACCCTGGGGGCAAATTGTTGTACACATCAGCATGTTCCAGAACTTGCTAGACAGCACAAATCAGCATGTTGCAGAATTGATTAGGCAAAGTTTATTATCTCTTGTGAGGGAAATTAAGAAGTTACAATGAGATGAAATGCATAATTTATTAAGTAATTTATGTACCTGATAATAGCCTACAATGGAGCTCCAAGGAATCATGTAAATCACACCTTTTCACTGAGGTAATTTTAAAAATGTAACATGGATAATCATTCAGATGCCATGTTCCCAATACATCTAAATAATGTGACATGCAATCAACTGCCTTTAGAAGTCACCCTATGAAATGAGTTAGAAAAATTTCATCTCAAAATAAAACTGTCCTGTGAAGGCCTCAGATTTCTTGGAAAACATTTTTAGCCAAAAACAAACAAAAAAACCCCCTAAAAAACATATTGAAAATCAAGATAAGTTGGTGAGAAATAATATAAAGAGGGGTGGAGATAAATACATGGAATGCCCTGGAGAAAACCAAATACAGGCTACGACTGACATTTATTTTTTCAAAATTTAGAAAGTTTTTCTTTCTTTTACTTGACAATTATTCACAACTCTGTTGGTATATCACAAAGAATTGCAATTGAATGCATAAAAGATATGGGGCTGCACAGTGGCGCAGTTGGTAGCACTGTTGCCTTGCAGCAAGAAGGTCCTGGGTTTGATTCCCGGACTAATAAACTGTTGAGGTTATAAACACACATACGAGGCACCACAGGAAGCCAAAAATGTTCAGTTTAGCACTGGTAAATAATAATAATAAAAAAAGATTGAAGTTAGTAATGTTTCCAAGGGCATTTTTTAATACCTTCAACTGTAACTGTCTCTCCTTAAGTCTCATGTCACACTCTGTGCGAATTCAGAGCCCTTGGCTAAACAGGATTTGTCCCCTCAGAGTTAAGAAGTAGAGGATAAGCTGGGTTTTGGAGTGTTGTTGCTTCCACCTTAGACTGCCTTCATGCCCCTGTGCCCTTTTGTGTGTGGCAGACCTTTTCACAGCTAAAGGGATGACGCACTGGTGCAAAGTATTGCAGAACCCTATGCACCTTTACATTGCTATCTCACAGGTATATGCACCCAGAGATTGTAGAGACTCAGTCAAACTAAATCAAATAAGAGATTGGCATGACCAGTGAGCTGAAACAGAGAGAAGAGATTTTGTAGAGATTTATATATTCTAGATATGAGGTTTCTAAAGCAAAGAGTATCAATGACTTGTAAAGTGGTACAACATATCTTTCTTTAGTACCCTTTTCTTCCAGGTTGTGATTTTTCTAAAGCTACAAAGATGTATTTTTTAAATAAATGGATATGTGACATATGAAATCCTTTTTAATATTCGCATTTTGTCTATAAAAATAACTATTGGTTATAATCAGAAAATTATATTGTTAAAAATAAATAAGGTTCTTACAATTTTCTGAGATACTAAGAAACCTGGAATATTATGAGGTTTTCAGTATTTTAAAGATCTGAAGAAATATTGGGGAGAAAAATTAACTACTGATTGATATTTGTATTTCTAGACTTTATACTCCATCTCTCTTCATCTGTCTTTAAAGGGTCCAAATTTAAAATCTGACCTCATCGGAAATAGCTACCATAAAGTCATAGCTAACTTGATTTATAGTTTATATTTGGCTTAAAAATGTTTGCAGACTTAGCCTATCAGTGTGCGAGAATATATGCAAATTCTGACATGAGTAAAATGTAGAAACTCTTGATTTTCTAGGTAGCCCGTCTTTAAATAGACATTTTAAAATCAAATTAAAATTGATAATTAAAGTTGCAGTAATCTGTCAATGCGACGTTTTAAAATTATTTCTTGGAAACCAAACAGAAAAATGCAGTTATATACATATGGTATATTCAGACAAAGACCCCTTTTAGACACTTCCACAAAGGCAATCAATATCATGTGTCAACATAGGCGTGCACACACAGCACCATTACAATTCCTTCCTTCCCTCCCTTCTACACACTTCCCCTCCTCTGTCATTAACTGTATACCATTAGATGACATCACAGGCAATAAAAAACAACAACAAGACAATAAAAAGTCTGAGCCGAAGTCCACCTCCTTCATCAGTGACTTTATAACCCCTGGACTAATGGATGTTGATTTATACTCGGCCCTTCACCTTATTTTTTCCATCCTTTAGTCCCTGCCCATTTCTCCTTCTCTGACCAGCTCTCTCACTGCTCATCTTTCAATCTGCTTTTTGTTTTATATGTGGTGTTGTGACAAACACATCACCTTGAATAAATCAAAGAATTACAGGAAAAGAGTGGACATAATTTAATTGAGTCTTTCTTGGGCGGGTTAAATGTTCCTGTTTATACTCTCACGTTTATGACATCATGAACTAAACTGAGCAGGAAGTAGAGTAAATTAAATTCAGTTTGCTTGTAAAATTGTGGAACGTAGTGGGGTTAGTGTAAAATTTCTAAAGTATAATGTGAGTCCTGTGGAAGTGGAAATAGAAATAGCTCCAGTATGTTTGTACTAATTGCATAATGTATTCTCGAGCCCTTCACCCATCCATATTAGCACAAGTCATAGTTAGTCCTGACCCTAAATTCACCCTCTTAAGCTCAACTGGAAATTGGTTGCAGATTTACCTGTACATTAAATGTATTAAACTTGTTTAAGCTTAAGAAGTCCCACAATTGCTTTTTTTCCCTAATGCAAATAGTTTTTCTTTAGTCATTCCCATTACATGAATACCACCTAAGTTCTTTTTTATAAATTTTATCACAACACAATGGAATAAAATCCTTCGCAAAAAAACAACCCATCACATAAGTACTAAATGTGATCTCCCCTTAAACATTAGTTTTGTTTAATACATAAAATTTTGCTTAAGCTGATATCTTCAACCAGATCTTGCATAACATCCTCGTCAGATATTTATTAGCTTTCCTAGAAAAGATGTTTCATCAGCCTTAAAATAAGTTCATATTTTAATGCAGTGGCATAATGTTACACTATAATATGGTTATTTGCTATGTACCAAAGGCAGAACCAATTTTGATTTATATTTTATTTTTTAAAGTCAATCATAGTTTTAGACATTTTGAATTTGTAATCCACCACTGTCACATTGTTTGTGTGTAAAATATTACAATATAAAGGAAAATTTATCAAGCTATCAAGCTAAATTTCTGTCAAAACTCTTAACATGCCCAATGTCACTTATAGTGCTGGATCTGTGATGCTGTGGACTTTTTTCTCTTCTGGGAATGCCATACACTGGTTAAAATGGTTCACTTGACATAAGATAAAGCTTTACTATGGCTTTCTCATGTTCCAGGCCTAAATCCTACATAATTTCTACCTGTGAGATGAAGTTAACAGAGCACAAGACTAGACCAAGACCTCTGAATAATCTAGACGAGCAGTCGTGTCTACATGTTTCTGTGACTTTACTTCCATTTCACTTTAATACAGAATGTTGAGCTCTTTTTAATTGAAATGCCTCTTAGTACTCAGAAAACTAATTTCCATGCGATTCTTATTTCTTTTGTTTTATGTGTTGCTTCCCTTATTCTTCAACATTCTCTTAATTTTTGCTCTTTCTGTTCGATTAATCGCTCTGCCTTCTTCTGTCTACTTGTCCATGGCTGAGCAGAGTTGCTGTGTGAGATCTCTTTGATGGCTACCTCCTGCTTCTGGAAGTGAATAGACCATATGGCTTCTGTCGGTCTGTCGGTCAGTTTGTGTGCTCGTTGGTCTGTGATAAATATGTGAGGAGACGAAGACGTGAAGGAGATAAAAGACTGAGGCAGGGTTAGGTTTAAACCCATTTCCTGCAGGTCAATGCACAACGGCAAGTCAAGGAGAAAGACTTAACCCCCTATGGACTTCGATTTTGTTTATGGTTATCTGATTGTATAACACATTGGTGTGACAGATAACTGTTGATGTTGAGACAAATGTGTTATAGTCAAAGATTACTAGTAATTTTTTAAATGTGCACAGATGGATGCATCAGTGACCCATTACGCCCATGCAGAAGCTAATGCACACACTACTGGATAGAAGCCGGCCAGTTATCTGCATGGGGTCGAGGCTTGAGAGGTAGACTCGGGGACAAGAGGAAGGTGTGGAGGGAAAAAGTGGAGAGAAAAGAGAGCAAAAAGATGAGATTGAGAACTACCTGCTGAGGTGCTAATGCATCTTCCCTCTGTCAATCCCAATGGGGGAGCATTGGTGCTCAATACAATGAGCAGCTAACCTTGAACTTGACATCGACAGTTGCCCAAAGATTAGCAAGCTGGAACATGCAAGGCTGGAACAGGTTATTGTGCCTTTGTCTTGGATATTTCCAAGTTTTTAACTGATGTTTGTATATATGACTTGAGGAGTATGGAAAACCTTAACCTGCATATACAAGTTTTGGCCAACTGTTTCTTTTTACAACTGTAATATAAGAGGACATAAGAAAAGCTTTCAAAATAAGCTTTTATAGCTGTGCTGCAGTGACCAATCATTATGTTTTATTAAGGGCAGCAGGGACTTGATGGCCACATGTGACAGAGCAGATGCTGTAAAATGGAGCTTTGCAGAGTTTTTAAAGCAAGCACAAAATTATTAGAGTTCACATTTTGAACTGCCTTCTGGCCTCTTATATTGGCCATTAGTGCCATTAGTGTGGGTAGCATTACTGAAACCACATTGTATGTGCATTTCCTTGAGAATATAAATCCTTACTTGAACTCAGAAATTTCAAAAAGACTGCCAGTTCTTCCAAAGCCAACATAACAGACACAGGTTGTAAGCTCAAAAGATTAAAGCCAAGCAAATTTGCTGTAACATGTGCAGTCTTCCCATTGTCTGCTGAAAGTTTTATTCTCCCTTGTTTTCTTGCAGCCTCAATTGCAGTAATTGTTTTATTATTATAATTATCTGGGGAAAAAAACGCAATAAGAATTTTGATTGTATGCAGTGACATACAGTCTGAAAAGAATGAAAATATTCTTGAAATTATTATCACTTTTGTCACTATCAGAATAAGTACCACAAAATATTGTCATATTGTACATGCTACCTATCTGTAGCACAGATGTATCTCCCTGCAAAAAAACATGAAAATAGCTAGACGCTGAAGGTAGTTAAACTATCCAATCTTGTTGACTCTTTACCTGCATCTCCACAGAAGAATGCTTTCAAGATGACCGGTTGGTATTTGTATATGGTGCCTTCTTTGGTTAAAAAAATAACAGATTTTTGAGTTTTCAATTGACCTGTCATCAGTTAATTCATATTAAACTAAAAATCTCATGATTTCTGTCAACAGCCTGTTTCTTTGTTGAGCTCCATAATTATGTACTCTCAAAGGTATATGAAGTGGAAATGCAGTCATAATAGTTATTTTCCCAATTGAAGAAGAAAAAAGTGCCAAAATGAACAAAGATTAATATAAAATAAGCTACAAGAATTTGGACCATAATGAAGCAAGAGCATTAGAAAAGATGCTAGAATGAAACAAAGGTAAGAATAATTAATGTTTTTATAAAGCTATATTTTACTTTAAGGAAGATTGGCTTTGTAAGGACTCATTGAGCTCTGTTATTTTATCGTGACAGGTGGCAGAGACGAGAAATGGGTCAATTCAGACACTGAATTGTGAATGTTTGCTGTCGAGAAGGGAAAGGTCAAACTCTCACTCATGCCTCAACCTCTGTCAATTTCTGTTTTATGCTCTGTACAGACTACCCTGACTTGACTGCATTATTACTTTTCTCTCCAACTACAGCAATCACTTTGTCTTTCACTATCGGTCTGTCAGATCCCCCTATCTATTGAATGAACAGGTCGTTTTCATATGGCCTTCTTTCTATTTATTTATAGATACATGTATGAGTCTTGAAATATTCACAGCTTTGGACCAGTCTCGTTTTGTGCACTGATTGTGTCCTTGATTTGGACGCATGTGTTTGTGTGCATGCATGACGTGCTGGTTAGCTCCAGACACAGATTATTGAAATGGGCTGAGCTGAGCTGTGGTCAGTGGAGCAGAGGATTAACTGCTTAAAGCTAATGATGAAATATGTTTTAGCGCTGCCAGGCTTCATGTGCGTACTTTATGATCTATACTTCCACCCATTCTTGTAATGCTGTAAACACAATGCAGCTCAAGTGAGGCACACGCACGTGCACGTGTGCATACTATTATCACCATTGCCAGTAGCCATTACAACCCCACCCAGCTGTCCATTCAGTCCTTGCAAGTAGCCTAAACCACTGCATTATTCAGCCAGTATTCCCAGAATGTCAATGTTCTCCTACTGTTAAGTATTCCTCGGCAGTCTTGCTAGTTGCCGTGGCACTTTGTGTGTTTTGCTGCTCCCACACCAGATAGTGCAGCTTGAGTTGCCATGGCAGCAAAGGCTGCTCCACAACCACAGGGTATATAATGTATAGGGAAAGGCACACAGGCACATGTGTGAGTGTATTTTGACACATTTGGTTTTAAGTGTCAATTTTGCATAAAGAGTGCATATTTGATGCACAATGATCTATGAGAACACTATTATCTAAAAGCTGGTTTCCTCTCAAACAGGTGGCAACATTTTTCTTTCACTGCAGTAACCGATGCATGTTACTCTAGCTAGACTGTGCTGCTTTTTGTAGAGGTATGTCAGGACAAATCAGTCTGTGGAAGCCTCTGGAGTCCTTCTTCACTTTTCATCCCTATTCTGAGGTTTTATACTGCAGTATTATTACAAGCCAACTGTTTCTCCATCATCCCCTGATAAGTCCTTAGTGTACAAGGTTAGCTTAGGCACGATGCCAAGTTCCAGTTTCTTGTCTCAATTGGGGGAATTGGATGGTAGTTTGCATTTATACATGTTTGTGTACATAAAAGTCAATACTGTGTTGAAAAATGTAGGACATAAACCTCTATAAATCTTTTGTATTGAGTGAAGAAGCAGTGGCTTTGGATTTTGCATTGTTTTTTTTGTAGTAGTTAATTTCTTGGCAAGGATGTAAATATTCCTTAATTATTTGGATTAGGGTAAAATGAAACCAACAGGGAGAGAATAAGGCACTGAAAAAATTTATGTATTCCAAAGTGAGTACATTTTGTCCCTTAGCCATTTTGGGCTGATACAGATTTTGTAATTTCATGCCTAACTTTATAAATTACCAAAAGAAGCCGTGCCAAAGAACATTTTATACTTGCTTTATTTCCTGGTTATTTAAAGTAATTATTTGCAATTTCCTCCATCTACTTAAATAAAAAGTGGCTATGACTTGTATAAATAATGTCTACCTGAAGGAGATCACTCATAGTTAATCTGTTTAAATAAGAAGTCATTATTAGTAATATTGACATAAGTCACTTGGCCCAAATACAAACAGGGTGTAGACTAAAATGTCAGAAAATAAGAAAAGTTTGATTGGTCATATTGGCAGTTCAACATAAAAAGGCTTTCAATGATAAAAAAAACAAAGATAAAAAAAGAAACATTTCCACAGACGATAAAAATATAAGTAAAACAAGAACAGTACAAATACTGTAGAATAGTTAAATTGTAACTATACGATTTAAATTTCCATCTAGCAGTAGTCCAGTGTGATCTGATTTCTGATTTGAGATAAGATTTCATAGCACGAATAGACAGGGATGTAGAAGGGCCAAATTGTTCCCTGGTGTTGTTGGATTGGCCTCTAGCTTTCTTGGTTGTTGGTCAAACTTTACAAGTGATGTTTGCAAATACAACTGGTCAGTATGTGTATATGCAGATGGCATGCTAGTATTTCTAACCAAGTTATTATTTTGGCACATGGTTTTCAGAATCCAACAGTTTCATAGCTCATGCTAAGAGGCTTATTTTCGAAACGGGAAGTGGTACAGGAGCAGGTGAAAAGCCATAGAGAGGAGAGCACAGTACTGAAAGGAGGAGAGAGTGCAGAGGGCAAAATTACCAAGCAAAAATAAAGTAACTAAGCTGCAGGGAGAAGAAAGTCAAAAAGGGTAAAGTGAAAAGGTGAAAGTGGTGAAATGGATTTTTATGTTCATTTCATTCACACGGGTCTGCTCCTACTGAGAGGCGAACCAGTATGAGGCAGTATATTGAGCTGTGAGTGATTCAAGTGGCTATTCACTACAATGTGTATGTGGATTTAAAAGGCTTGAGTCAGACGAGATGTGAGTCAAAACGGCAAACCTTGGTCTGATCCTTGTGCGCCCTGGCAGTTTGAACTTCAGCTGACTCTTGTGTGTTGCTGCTTGCTCAGGGTTAAGATGAGGTTAGCTGCTGAGAAACATGAGTCAAGGTCTGGGGACAAAAACAAATCAAAGAGATGCCACATAATATTATGCCTTGCTATGCGTTGGTTAAGCACAGGCATTGTAAATCCCAATTCAGTAGATAATTTGTCTAGATTGTCTTTGAAAAGCAGCAGCTCATCGAATTAGATACCCACATCTTGCTTCTTGTTGTAGAGAACTATTGGGAACTACAAGTTGAACAAGAGACTTGAACCTAAAGAAAACATTCCCATATTTTCTTTCTTCGGTGGCTCTCAACTTAGAAATATGATCGTGTACAGTCAGTAAGAAAAGCATACTGACTGTATGTCTTTTGGTTAACTTCAGGAAAACAGCTTCTTTAATGACCTTCATTTAGTAAGTTTGTGTTTAATTATGTGTTCGCAGGTAGAGTTAGTCAACATTCTGACGAACATTGCAATTCAAGCATTTTTGATGGTCTGACAATCTTCACAAATCAACAATCTTCTTGTTTTGTTAACAATATCAAGATAATAGGAATACAAAATCATTTTATATGAATCAAAAATATACAATGAAACCATTTCTTTTTCTATGTGAAGGATATCGATCATGTATTGTCTTATTTTAGATTATTCTCTCTGGGGAGAGAAGCAGCATCCTCAGGAGTTAGTGCACTATTCTAAATACACCATTGAAAATCATCCTCATCTAAAGCCATTAAAAAGATTGTAATAGTCTCTGGAGCCAAAAATAGCCGCTTCTAAGACCGGGCATCATTTCTGAGTCAGCTTTTTTATTTTATTTTATCCAAGTTGTTTTTCAGTTCTTTAGTTTCCCTGGACGGAAACATTGTATGTTGGAATGATTTTATTTTTCTGAGCTCAACTGTAAGGAAATAAGGTTTTGAACAATTACCAAATTTTCATAAGCGTTTTTGATGATTGCTGTTATTGGGTAAATTATAAGTGTATGCAACTACATCATATCAAACTTAAAAATAATCATTAATTGTTCTGTTTTATGCATTGGTATTTGCTTTAGTGCCACATCATTGCATAGTGGTAGTTAATTTGTAAACCTGCTAGAAAATAATCTATGTGTTGTCTAGCACGTAATCGCACAATATATTAATGTGTAGCTGAGATGGATGTCTGAAATCCTGCCAGCACAGACTGTAATTTTCCTTCAGTGCTGGGCAAAAGACAAATTTGTATAGCAATACACAAGATGAGCATTTGCAAAGAACAGATAAAAAAAAAATATTGCATTAGGCAACTCTTATTTATTTCTCTCGTTTATTAGCTGAAAAGCATTGTCGGGATTGATAAATTGCTTTCATTTTCTGTTTTCATCGCATTTTAAATATCTTGATTTATAATCACTGCTCTAAAAATCATTTGTGTGGCCAATTCAGTAATTCCTTTCCAATAGTTCATTATGCATTATGCATTATGCATATTTCCACAATACCACCTAATTTATTTGGTTTTATTGATGATAAAATGCCCCCTCATACCTTTGTCTTGCTTCAAATGTTTTTTTCTGTATGTCCTTGGTTCTTCACTAAGTGATTTATGGCTCCGTTTCTGCAGCTGTAAAAGATGCACCACTGCAGGTGAGCCCTCTGCAGCCCTCCCCTTTCTCTCCACACTTCCTCCCCTGCATGCCTGCAACCAATCACTGCACACTGTTGGGCACTTGGGACATCCAGAGTCCCCATCCACCTTTTCATATTCCTGTACCTGTCCTCCTTCTTGCCATGTCTTTCTGTCTCTTTATTGGATAGTGTTTCTCACAACTGGGTCATTCTTTTCACTCCCTGCAGTAAATACCAGCAACCACTCAGGCTGGGCAAAGCTATACTTCATAGCTTGCCATAGCTGCAACAGAGACTTCTGAGACTGCAGATGCAAGTTTTTCCAAAGGAGTTGTTTTGTATTTATTGCTCTTGTCTGTTTTCTGTTCACCACACCCCATAAAGACTGTAGAACATGTGTGTGTGAGAATCATGTACAAATTTGAAGTTCCTATGAATTTGCATATTCGCAAGTGTTTTCTATGAAAGTTGTATTAGACACCACATGTATTAAGTCACTTGTAAACATTAGCTTCTTCTCACAGCACCTGCTTGTTTATTTGGGTTTATTTGCACATGCTTGTGCTTCTTCTTCCACTTCTCAATGACACACATTCACATGCAAACTCTCTAATGCCACTGCAGCAGAGTTGATGATTTGCAATTTTAGATTGCTGCACTATTAAGCAGATGCCTATGTAAACATCTTTAAAAGGGTCCCTGGGTCGGCCTTTTTGCGCAGAAGTGCACCTCAGGCACCAAAGCGACTTTATGCATTCAGGGTGTGGAGTAGCTGAAAGTGCCAGAAAAGATTGAGAGTCAATAAATGAGAAGCAAGGAGGAACAGACACTGAAAGAAATGGTGAGAGAGATAAGATGGCAGAAGCACATAAACTGAAAAAGAAATTAACATATGTAATCTTGCACAGCTATTCTCAGTCTTACCTTTTTTCTCTTACTTCCTCTACTTGGCCCTTTCTTTTTCCATCCTCAGCACAGACCTTAATAAGTGGATTTTTATCTCAGCTACACCATCCCTCCCAAAGGCTTATGGGTGTTTTTCCCCTGTGCTGCATGAACAGAATTGTAATTGCCAGTCCACAGTCAAAAACAGACATTCTTAAAGGAATATGAAAGAAATGGTTTAAAAATAAAGAAATCACAGTTACTCAACTGATTATTTTTAGAAAAAGCTATTTTGTGACATTAGCAAACTAATTTACTTTGTAGTGTAATTCTTACTAATCTCAGTCAATTCTTACTATCAGACATATACCTGTACACTGGAGAAGTTCATCGAGCAGAAGTTATTGATTCTTCATTAGAAAGTCTTTACAAACTACATGCCCTTTGTGTGGGTTTACCCTTTCTTCCTGACAGATTCCTAAGTTCTTTTAATTTCCAGTTCCATTTTTTAGTCATGATTAGATGGTTAGCCATTACATACATGGCTCAGGTTTGTGAAAACATGTCTTGTGTATGTTCCAACATAATATCATATCTTCATTGAGGTTTTTGCACAAGAGTTAAAGTTTTAAATGTTCTGGAAGTAAAAATACGCTGACATATCAATGTCAAATTTGAACACCACTGCCAGTGACATGTTTACAATATGTTAGCTACAGAATTAAACTGTTAATTTGCATTTCTGTCTTACTACATGTTTAACATCAATAGTGTGCAGTGCAACTTATGTTGTTGAACATGGTCCTTTTGTTATCTGATTACAAAGAAATGCACTTTTATTACCTTTTGTTTCTAATAGTGTTCTCTGGAGATGGCAATTAGCATGTCTTCTAGTTTTGTAAGTAGGGAAGCTGTTGTTCATTACTTAAGTTTTTAATTCTCTAAGTATTCTTCACTAAATTTCTCTCTTCAGTAATTTTTGCTCGAAGCAATGTCATTAATAGTTTTTAGCTGTGCCTTATTTGTGGTCTGTCAGTTACTTAGCTTTGTATTTGCTTTTATGAAAGTTACAAAAATTTCTTCTGAGATTCTCAAAAAGTAACCCAAGTACCACTAATTGTATTTGTAAGCAACCATGTATATATTCAATTAGTCTGCAGTGAATATTTTCACAAATTTCATTAGAGAGCATCACTTAGTGGGCTCACAGACTCCGCTTCAATCTTACTCTTGATACACGTGTTATCAGATGAGTATGTATGTGGATTTTGTTATTGTATTGGGAGTACTATTTCTCCTGAAATATATCAACACAAATTGGAAATGATCCAGTTGTGTTCTCTGGGGCGTGGAGAGAAAATGCAGCATGAAGCCTGTGGAACAACATGTTGTTCTTGTATTTGTCACAGCATTGTCTGTCAGGATGACTTCAGCCTGCAACAAATCACTCAATGCTACTGCAGAAGTCAAATATCTATAGGATTAGGATAATTAACTTGCTCACTACATAAGACACTGTAGTGTTCATTCCTCCTCCTCAATATAGGTTAATTAATTAGGAAGTATTAGGAAAATATGTATCAAAACTATGTTATCCATTTGTAAAATATATTAATAGCAACACAGTTATACTGTGAGTTACAAAAGAGAGTGTAATGTAGTGATTAGTAAATATTTTGAACGCAGTCTTAAATTAGCCACGAGTGTAGTTATGCAACACCAAATCCTAGAGCTGCGTATGTTGGTGTACAAGGGTGTGTAACTATGTCCTTGTGTCAACGGTATCTGCAAAAATCCTTGCAAAAACCAGCATTGTGGATATTTTTAGCCTTTTTTGTTCCATGTCCCTGATTCCTGACACCAGAGCAACCTGGGAAATTTGACTTCAAGGACACTGATGTGCACACAGCTCCACCATCAATTCTCATATTCTCTGTCTATATATATTGTTAACTAAAACCCACAGCACCATTTCATTTACTACACTCTTCCCTGAAGAGCAAGAATTTGCTATATCTAATCAACCGCCCTCCTCTCATTAAGGTTGAGCTACTGCTACAGAGAATGGGGAAAAACCCTTAGTCACTGACTGTGTTGAATATCAATTAGAGAAAGCATTTGGATATAAGCAATGAAAACAGGGGAAATGCACATGCATTTAATAGGTAATAAAAAAAAAGAAGAGGCGTAAATAAGATAAACATAGTTGAGAGAGAATTGTTTTATTCCATTTTTAAATCTCAGCCGTCATTTAATCTTTATTTTTTTTGTGAATTTGTCTCTGTTTGGCTAACAAAGCCATAAGAGATCCAAGCAGACACGTGGCTGTTCCATCTGGTTTGGCTCTCCAGATCTCTCCTCGTTAGACGATTATTGCCGTTTAGTCTCAGCTTCCTGCTCCTACAACTGGCAAACTAATGAAACCACTGTCCTCCTCTCCTTCTGCCATCTCCATCATTGCTTTGCTGTCGCTCCCAGTAGCAGCTTAACTGTAAGCTAAAGTTCACACCAGTGAATTTTGCAACCTCACAGAAAGTGCTGCTATAGCGCCATATACTTTTAGCTCCCCACTTGTGCAACTGAGAGAGATTGAACTTTGCTTGCACCTTCTTGTTGTTGTTTGCGATAAATGCAATGAAAAAAAATCTATTTTCAATATATATTTTAAAAGACTAAACAGCAAAATCAGCAGGCATCCTTGTTTGATTGGACTGTAACATTTGGACAAATGTGCTTTTAAAGGAAAATGCTGTTATGGCTCTATTTATGTTCACAAGTACCTTATGTTGTGATACAATGCCCTACAGTTTAGGCTGTAATTCCCAGTCAGCTTAGCACACTACAGATGTAACTGTGTGTTGGCAGGCACCCTTTTTCACACGGCGTGGGCAACAGACTTGGCTGATGAAGACACACCAAGGGAGACACGTTCTGAAATAGAAATGTCAGCCATGCTTACTTACATGTAGATGGATGCAGGACAGCAGGCAGTGGCAATAGATTCCAGGGTTAGAAAAAGAGTCACTACTTTTTTTTTGCCTCACAGATCTGCCCACATTGATTGGCTGTTATTGCTGATTCTTGGTAAAGATTTCTGTTAGATTTTGAAATAGCTTGTTTTTAGTTTAGATTGCAGTTGCTTCACTAACTTAATTGGACTCTAAAAAGGTGCTGTTGATTTAGGTTTACAATAATTTGTGTTGATAATGTAATGAGTTATTTACGCAACAGCCAAATTAGAGGGAGCAGTGAAGGATTCCTGGTCTCCAGTTGTGTTTTTCTTGTTTTCAGTGATGGTCCTTTTTGTCATGTGGTTTACTTCTAGGAGTTGTAAAGAAGCATTCAGGTCATGAGACAAGGCACTGCATAATATTAGGTTAAAAAAATAAGAGAAGAGATTAGATTGCTGCAGCATGTTGGGGCTCAGGGGCTTTGGCCTATACACACTAACGTGGTAGTTTTGAAAAATGGAGAGTTTCTGCTTCATTCACTCCTATCTGATAACTGATTTTTTTTAATTTATTTATTTTTATTGAAAAAAATAATAATAATTCTCTAAGTGCTTCCTTGCACATGACCACTATTACTTTTTAAAATAGAATATACGACAGTGGATCCAATATAGTTGGCTTTTTTGCTGACTGAAACATATGAAGATTACAGTTTCACATGACTTATGTTTCTTCAGTTCTTAAGTGGTTCTCAAGCTGATAAAAGCCTTGAAAATGTTTATTTGCTGTGCGGTTTTTTTTTTTTTTTTTTTTTACAAGTAGAACAGTTTCATAAAGCTGTATTTTTAATGCATCTGGACTCTCTGCAGCATTAACAAGATTAGATTTGATAAAATTAAATATTTTAATTGAGAACTAAAGGGATCAAACACAACCTACAACTAATAAAAACCTATAAAGTCCCTTCAAAACAGATAACCTTTCTATTACTATATCAGTTAAGCTTTGCTTTTCACATTCCTTTGCTACTTTATATCACGTTTCTATACTTTGAACGTTTTTCCTCAGTCGGAAATTGTTAACATCACCATCTTTTTTCCTGGTTAAGCAAATGATAACTTACTCCTGCTACATTAACACTGGGATGTGTTTGCCTGCATGCACTTACCACACTCAAACACTTAACTTTCTCATACTAAATGGCCACTAATTCTCTGCATCAGGGGATTATGCATAATTGATTTATGGATGAAGAGTGAAATTACTCATCAGTTGAGAGAATAAGGCCTTTTCTCCCTAGAAAGGAGTGTGCCAAACTATATTATTCTATATTCTTTTCTATGGGAGGATGTTTACTATATTCTATAAGTAGCATTTTCTAATTCCCTCTATGTACGTGCAAAGCAATGATGAATGGCATAATCAGCAAACTGGCACCACTAGTAACTGCTTCACGTAGTAATTTCAGACATATGTTTTTGTAGAAACTGTTTCGTTTTGCTTCACATTGAAATAAACTGCTGCTCCTTCATTATCAATAAAAACATTTAAACCCTTTACATGCAAAATCAGATATTTGCCACTGTTAAAGTAGCTATCCTCAAACAGTGGTTACACATTTTGGCTCCTTTTGGACCAACTGCTTCAATACCTTGCCATACGTTTCCCACTTATCCTCCTTTGACCACAAGTCAACTGTGGACTTACATTCTAGGACCACAGTTCAGGTCTTGCTTCTTCTTTAAATCACTAACCCAGTCGGTTTGTGATCAGTTTGACCCCTGTCATAATTCTTTGGAGCTTTATGTCAACAACAGACTACTTATTTACTCTGTATTTCCGAAGGTTTTGCATACCCTTTTAATTTTACCACATTTTGTCACCTTATAAGCACAAGCTTTAATGTATTTGATAGTGTTAATTGTTTCTCACTTGTTAGTTTGTTGGATTTGTATGATTTATACATAAATTTGTTGTTTAACTAAGGGGTTTCAAGTAGAGTGTGATAGTTGTGTGGAATTTCCCTCGTACTCTCAAACCGCAATCAGCTTTTTTGTCTCGCCCTCATCTCGATTGCATATTTCCTCTTGTAGCTCAGTGTGTATTGTCAACAGAAACGTGAGCCAGCTCTGAACAGCAACTCATCAAAGGGGATTCATAGTGCTACTGCAGTAAAAAAAATAAAAAATCTGTCTACATTACAACTGCAAACAGAGTATCTGTTTCACAGCAGCTTGATGGTTTCCCAGACCCCTTCTTAATAAATGTCTGATTTCTGCAAGAGTTTTCTCTGCAGTAATAGCAAATTTGGACCGCTGGTATTGTCATTCTCTGTTGCTAGGCAACTGTGTGCTACTATTATGGGATTTAGTGAGAACTGTAAAGGGACATGCCTGCAAGTGATTTGTTTATAACGTGTATTTGCAAAGTTATATGCAATGGATAATATGTAGCCATTTTGCAAATGTGGGGATTTTGTTGGAAATAAATAAATCTAAGTCACTTACTGCTAATTTTAGTGAAAGATTTTATTTGGACACATATTGCACTGAATCCTTGCCATGCACATGCAGAAACAAGTATGAATTTCCCCTCTGCCTACCCATACTAGTCGGTTTATTGCTTCATCCTTCTTACTTAGTTGTTTCTCAGGTGAACCTTTGAGCTTGAAAGGCCATCCATTATAAAGTAACACCAAGTTTTTCTAACGAGCAGTGCAGCACAGAATTTCACCAATGAGCTCTCTTTAGGACTGGAAGAGGGAATGATTGATGGCAGTGAGTGGCAAATTTGCATGCCAATGGGACAGTGAATAGGCACTGATGGAGAGATGGGGTAATTTTGTTTTTCTTTTTCCTGCTGTGGGGTAAAATGACTTGGTGCAAGATTTTCCTTTTGCCACTACATTTTCACATTCTAAATCAATTACAGGACCCAGAGATTTGCACATTTAATATAATGAGAACTGTAATGGTTATGGTATTTTGTGATTAAAGTTTTTCTTAGTAAGTGTAATCACTTTAATCACATGTGCTGCCCAGAATGATTATTTGAACTTCAGTCTGAGAAATTCAAACCTACAAAACATTAGCTCCAAGAGTGTGACCTAAAGCTAAAGATTTCTGGTATTGCACAAGTGTGAAGTAGATCCATTGAAAGCAGTGAAGCATAAATCACGTGTTGTGAAAATGACTTATAGCCTATGTCATGGATATTTTTATGGATGCATTTGAACAAGCTGGAGCTTGCGTTTGGTCACAAAGTGAGGGAAGTTTTCACAGAAAGGTTATACTGGAAATGAATGCCTGTAAAGACAATGGAAAAGGTTGTGTGAAAGTGTTTTTATATCCATGTGTGTATGTGCATGGATATAAGTTGATAAATGAGCATAGACACTGAGAAGACAAGAGAAGACGTCTATAAAAGATCCCAACTATACATATCATTTTTTACCATCTTTATTTTTTTATCTCTTCTCATTTTCTCTAGGTTTTCTTTTTTTCTCTCCCTGGTATTCTGTAATTCCTTGTTGCAATATATATTTTTTTGCATATCTTCTATATTTTTTAGTGGTAAACAAATGAGTGACTATAATTTGTCTCTGTTAGGAATAACTAAAAAGATAATTATGTAACAATTAAATGTAGAGAGCCCAGAGTTTCTATAGTCAGTCAGCTGTGAGATCTAAAGGACGCAGCATGGTTTAATTGAAGTAGAAACCGTTCCCGCTGCTATATGTCATGGAGTTTAGACCTGTGTGCAGTTTACAACAACATAGTAAATGTATTCAGAGGAGGAAATAATGATTGACGAGCTGCAAAATCTGATTTCTTTTCCATGTTATCGGAAAAAAAAGAACAAAAGGCGTCATGGGACATTTACCCATTGCATCAGACCAAAACAGAGTAGGAGCAGTTTGAGATGCTGAGGAGACACATTCTGTTGGACCAAAACACTGGACAATTGCTGCTCAAAAATATCCATCCTGCTTTCTGTCCAAAAAAAGGGTTTTTTAGATCGAGCTGTTTTCTGCAAAACAAACACATCCATGACAATCTTACCATTCGCATAATAGTTTTGCATGTAGAGGGGGTCGAAAAGTTCGCCAAAGGGTCACAAAAAGGTCCACACCACATGAGGCCGAGAACATAATTATGCAATTTTGGTCATACAACTGTGACAAAGAGAACTGATTTCATTTCAGCAGTTGGACCTAACTATTCAGAGCTCTTAAGGGTGATGCTATATTAAGCACACTATTTGCCTTAATCCCAGTACCGGTGATCTGCTTCACATGGATGGATGATGATGAATGGATGGATGAATGAGTGAAACATTCTTAATAATAATATAAATAAATAATTCTAATAAAAAATAATAAACTGTAGAAAAAATAAGATCCTAAGTAAACCTAAACTGTGCTTTTCTAAAATAAAATGAAATAAAGTTCTTCTGGAAGAGCTGACAAAATGAAGCCCAGGATTAATTAATTTTAGTGTTAAGACTGCAATTTAGCTGCTGAAATACAGTCTTTTTGCTGTACTGGTTCTTTCTTCTAAATTTCTTCTCCATTTTATCACTTCTTTCTGTTGCATCTAGATGTTTACCACAGTAATATATGTGTCCCCTAAAATCAGTGCAAAAAATAAAGGTGCATCTTACAGACAACTAAGCAGTTTAATATTAGATAATCAAAGATCTTAATAAAACAGTGAGAATGATATTATAAGAAGAACCTCTATTACCTTTTGTTTTATCCACTTTGCAATCTAATATATATATTTTCTGGCTTTGATGTTGGCTTTGATGATTGCACATCCCCCCTCCCATCTTCAGCCATCAGAACTCAGCCAGCAAACCAAATATATGCTGTACGGACAGATCCTAAATGTCTCCCAGTTCTCAGCCTTTGTGTCATGGCGTTTTGCCCCAGTTTGTGCCAACTGCCCCACACTGCGCCAGCTAAAAACCTCCCTCTGTACAGACTAACTCACATGAAACAAGCATCTGCATCCCCCTCAAACCAGCTGAGATGAAAAGCCAGTGGATCACAACGGTTAAACTTTGATCAATCTGGCAACAAGTGTAAATAGGTTCTTTAATAGGGATTTAGCAGGAGGCTGCCGTCTCTGATTAGACATTTGCAAACATGCTCCCATCCTTCTTTTATAAAAGCTATTTTTGCTGTAACATCCAGATGTCGAACCAATGGGACTTTTAACTGGGATGTAATCTAAAAAGCTTAATTTGCCTAGAGTGGATACAGAGATCTGACAGCAAGAGCAAAAGCAGGGTTGCATAAAGAGGATTACTGTAAAGAAAAAGAGAGTTGAAAGACAGGCCTTTTGGCAAAGCAGGGGAAAAGTAACAAATATATTACAAATTTTGCATTCAGTCACAGATAACGAAAAATGAAATGATTTGGTGAAGAGATTGAGGCAGAAAAAATTCATAGTTGACTTCATATATTTTTCCCAGAATGAAGTCATGCCTGCTTGTGGCTGTCTCAGTTCTGTTGTATCCTGTCATATCATGCCACTGCTCAGATTACAGCCCTTTTGTGATGTTAGATTTCATTCTAAATGAGTCTCAGTCCAATTCTAATCCACAAATTAGTGTGCCTTTCTCTCCCTAAACTCCTTAGATTTCTATTGCCAAAACCTGATTACATCGCTTTTATAAGCCACAAAACCCAGTGGTGCTGTGGCTTTCCAGTTGCAAGCCTCTTATCTGTCTGACGGACTAATGAGTTTTGAAGCTGACCACCAATAAAGCCAAGATGAAGTGAAATATCTGGCCATATATATCAGTCCTTGGTTTTTGTTGCTTTAAAAAATAACATGGTGATTAGGAAATTAAAGATTTTAAAAAATTCCTTGCAGGATAAAGTTTAGAAAGATCCAGTTTGTTAAGTAATTCTTCCCTTTTTGCTACCGCAGATAAATATGATGCCATGAACCAACTTTTGAAATCTTTTCTAATTTAGTTTGGGAGCCCATAAGCGTCTGGATCGTGCAATATTGTGATTTATTGTTGTTAAAACATACAATGTAAGCTGTGCAAAACAGCTCTGTTCCAGTGGCTTTAGGATAAGTTGTGTGATCTGCTGTGATTTGATGTGGCAGCTTTAGCATCACAATTTTGTTGTGCTTCACAATAGATGGTAAGTAAATGAGATCAATAAAATCAATCCAAATATTGTGATGGTAGTTGTCACAATATTTGGACAGGTGGTTAAATTTTTGATCAAAATTGATCAAAATTGCTAGTACTATTTATACACTACAATATGAAAACATCAAAATTAGTTAAACATAAACTTCAATGACTACTTTATTAACTAAATTCCTATTCAAGGGAAGCTTTCCTCTCAAAAAGTGGCAGACGGATTGTTTCCTTAAAGCAGTGAGATATTTCCTCTTCTTTGTCTATGTATTAGTTTACCATCACTAGCTAGAGATCTTCTGGCCATAGCAGAGCAGATATGAATGATTCCTCTTTAATGAAATTATCTTCATTCATTGGGTTTGGTTTCCCTTCTGTTAAGCTCAGTCATAATGGACATGTGTTTATCTAGCCAAGGTCATGCAGTATCAGTCTATTGTTAAGCTCCTCGAAATGGTCCTGACCTCAACCCTCACCTTAACCATTCAGACCTGACCCCTGACCTCTGACTTTCTGGTTGTTGCAACACCATTGTTGTAGCAATGAGCATGGCGGAAAGTGAACTGCAGCTGCCGTGGCCGCTTCTTTTAATTGGCTGTTTTGGCTGCTCTATGTTTTTTGAGTCTCTTTGATTTTCTTCCTCAGACCTTGGCTCGCAGTTTTTATAAAATTAAATGAGCTTTGCAGTTGGCATTTGCTTTTTGGAAAGCTGCACCCTTCCCACCATGTTCAATTATTTATGCTGAACTCCTCACTCCCTACAGCTGTGGAAGCTAGAACACACACACATACACGGATTCCGGCGTGCAGCTCTGTAAATACATGTGCCATGTGCTGGCAAGGATATTTCTGGGGCTTTGTTTTGGGAGGGAAATCTGGCAGTTTTAGGATAGACTGTGCAATACACAAGTGAAAAAGACTATTATTGGAGATGAAGGAAAAGGGACTTCTGCTTCCCTCCCTTTGCCTGTTTTTTTTTTTTTTTTTTTTAGCAGTTATGACATAATATTCTAGACTTAAAACCTGTTCTCAGATCAAAAATACTTTCTTTTAATTTTTTTAAGGCTCCAGTGATGCCTCACTTTTATTTTCTTCCACAGTGCCATCAAAGAGATCACCCAACTTTTCATGTTCCTTCATTCCTCATTCGTGTATCCACCTTTTTATGTCTAAGCCAGCCTCATTTCTCATTCATTTTGTTTTGTCCTCTTCAACATCCTTCATTTTCCATTTCTTTGCAGGTTATTTGGTGTTCAACCCTGTGTGACCGTTTATGTGATTCATCCTCATATGTTCTCTCTTTTGGTTATTTCACTTCTTTGGCATGGGTTGCTAACTTTATCTACCTTCTAATTTAGGGTGACATGGGATTTCAGGGCCAATCACTGTGCAACGGTAAAAAATTAAGCTTTGGTTCAAACAATTTGTTTCCTGGGAGACTTAACCTTTGATCCAAAAAACAGTAAATTGTTATGCTTTGTGTGATATAACCTTGACCTAAGCTTCTGAATTTGCTCCTTCCAAACAGCACACTGCCATGTGTGCCTTTTTTTAAGCAGTCAGTACACAAAATACTCAGGCAGAGGTGTTTTGTCACCATGGAGGTGGATGGCAATAAAAAGAAAAGCATGTGTAAGGACCGGAGATGAGTCACTGAGACATAAGGACTGCAGTTAGAGAGAGGAGAGGAAATTAGACCAAATGTAAAATGAAAGTAAATTATAAGAATTAAGAAACACAAACTGCCAGCAAAAGCTCACAAGGAGGACATGACGAGAAAAGATGGCTTAAAGGGTGTTTAACAGACAGAGTGCTCCTGATGTGAGTCATCCAGGCTGTGAGTGATGGGTCACCATGGACACGGCAGTTGACCCTGCACTGATGCCCAGCCTATTGATCCTATTAAAACAAAACCGCTGTTTCTTTTAGTCTTTCTTTATGGTTGCTTTCCTGTCCAACTGTATTAATCATGATTAGATCACTGCTCTGAATATATCTTTGCCGTTCTCTTTTGTATGTGCCATCTGCTTGTAAGCATCAATTCTGGCCTTGCTGCCTGGCTCGATGCCTTGCTGTTTTATCTCCTGCGTTGTTCTTTAATGGTTTGCTGTTTGTGTTTTATAGTTTCAGCACCACAAATGAGTGGTTAAATTCAGTGTTGGGACGTAATACCTTGATGTAATGTAATACATTTGCTAGGAAAAAGCAACATCCAAAGTCCTGGATTTCTATGTAGTCTTTAAGGGCTTGGAAGTCTAAAATACATGATTAAATATAGAAAGTACTAGAAAATTATTTTAAAAATTTTAAACACCCTTAAACCAATAATTTGAGTAGATATTAGGATACAATTTATTTTCTCTTCTTCCTCCTTTTTAACTACATTAGCTTCCTTACCTTTACAACTAAACAGAAGAGTAATTGAATGGGGCTCACTGGTTTAAAGCATCACTGTTTAGTACATTTCTCCATTCCTCCATTAAACAGTATTGTTTTGTGCAGAACTGCATTTTTAAGTTGCTGTCAAACATCAGTTTCATATCGCTTGATTGTATTATTACTATTAGCAATGCTAGCTTGTGGCAACCATTATTTTGCTTTTTCCTGTCAGTCTCTCTTACAGGTATAGTACTTCCAAACAACACCAGTGTTTCACATGTCTGCTAAAGAGGGTCACATTTTTTTTTCTCCGAATTAGTCACCATGTTAGCAGAGCTTAGCAAGTCTTATTTTATTGAAATGGGATTAAATAAACTACCATACTTTTTTAAAATAGTTATTTTTGGCTACCTGTTTATGGTTTTTGGATATTCTCGTTTATAAAGGCTGATAAAGCTAAAGATTCAGTCAATTCTGTTCACAAACCAACTTCTTATTGTATGTGAATATTTTGTACAACTTATTCTTTAAGTGTTTGAATTATAGAACTGACCAGTTAGTGCACACTTATGCCTTTTGTACTAGTGATTGCTAGCAAATCAGCATAATTGAGGTCTGACAATCCTCCCTTGAAATTAAACTAAACAGTCAAAAGTTTATAGTAAAACATATTTATGCAACAATTGTTGGAAGAGAGAAAACATAACTTGGTGTTTATTCTGTTTGTGTTGTCGTTGTACTTCTGTTTACTGGTTTACAGGCATTTTGTGGGTCATGCGCTTTGCTTAGGTTCTACTACTGGAGAGTCTTGACCAAACTGGACATCAGGTATAAATGTAAGCACTGGAACACATACTTTTAAATATCCGAAGAAAACTATGATATCCAGATCATATCCAACAATAACAAGTTGTTGTTTAGCAAATATATTCCTTAGTCAGAATTATTGACTTGTCTCATTCTTTCTTATGCAAGTCTTTTCTGTATTAAAAGCACACATAAAATTTACAAAGATTTTCTCGCTGTTTGTGCTTACCTCAGAGGCCATTTGTAAATTATGTAAAGGTTATCATCATATTAATATGAATTTAAATATCTGTGTGAAGAAGTGCTGTCCAATTACTCCCTAGTGTGATGTGTAATGAGCCCATTTTCTGTGAATGCAAAAGGTTATCAGGCACATGCGATGGATTATTCTCACTCCCGCTATTACACATACACACAAACTTCCTCATTTAAAGCTATTTCAGTTATTTCTGTGAAAAGTATCCTCAGTGGCAGAGCTTTACCATTCGGTGCTGAGAGTTGATTAGAGGTTGATTTAATGCTCTCCAAACAATGAGCTGTTGTTTATTTCCAATTAGCGTGATGGATGCAGACCATTACAAACACAGCAGCCACCTCCTGCCTTTTCCCCACTGTCCCTCATATCCTTTTCTCTTAAGGACTTTTTTTTTTGTTGGATGGCACTTGCATAGTAACAACACACTTTGATGGGGGTGTTGCCATGGGAGAAGGTTTTAAGCTGAGGTTTTTGTTCACCAATATACCTTAATTGGATGTTTACTTCTTTGAAGATTGAACTTGGTTCTTTTTCTAACCTTGTCTTATTCATTAATTACTGATTTTTGGATAGCCTAAAATTTATTTTATAGATTAGTGCAATTAGGGTGTTTTTATAAAACACATATAGACTTGATCTATTTGGATAGAAGAATCACAAAATATCTTGCATGTCTTGAGAAAGTATCTAAACTTCTTGAACCTTTTGACAAAATTTTTCATGTTGCTTTTACAAACTTGCTCTTTATAAATTTATGTAATACTTTATTTTAACCAATAATTTAGAACAAAGAATGGCAACACCTTGGAGATGTCTCATTGTTTCCAAGGTGATGTTTTGGATAATACATTGCAGAGGTTTATTTGAGCTGAATCATTTTATCTATGAAATAGAAAGTCCAACAAACATTCCATCATTTTAAACTGAGAAGCTCTCCAAGCCTCATGTACTTGCAATTTTATGCATTTTTGATCTGCAACTTCAACAAGCTCTTTTTCTCTCCACTCTGGCTTCAAATAAATTTAGATGATTTCCCGTGTCATTAAATGCTGAATCTGACTTGCAAATGGTCGGCTTGTGCCATGTATAAAGATGAAACGAATGCATAGTTGACACATACACACACACATGCATATATCCAGACATACAACAGCAGACAGAAAGCACTTGGCTCATGTTTAATTAAGCGATTTGTCTTTGGGAGACAGTAATAGGACCAATACAGCAAAATCGCAACATGCATTTTTTTTTTTTTTCCTGAGATCTTCTGTTTTCTCTGTTCAATTTCCTGCTACCTATAGGGGGCAGCACATATCAGTGGCCCCTTTTGTCCAAAGTCAGCACGACCAAGATAAACATCCTCTTGGATTATTTCTTTCATTCTTTATCTCACTTTCTTCTTCTCCTTTTTCTTTACCCTCTCACCCCCCTTTTCATCTTCTTTCACACTCATTCCTTCTTGATTCTGTCTCTTTCTTCCGTCTCAGCGATGAAAGCCTCCCCATGGCTCCTTTCACTCCTCTTGAAGCAGCTCAAATGAGGTAGCTTATCTGATGCCCCCCCTCCATTTTCAAACAGACAGAATGCACACAAATAAACACGTACACACATGCAAATCAACACAGCTGTTTATCTGTACCTTTCTTGCACACGTACATATGCACCTTATAAGGATATGCAAGGTTGGATAATAAGGAGAACACCCTTACAGACATGCGTACGGCATGCCTTGGAGGCATGGCATCCCCAGTGGGATATGTGGAGCCTTGGCATTGTGGTAGAAGGTGCCTGGCGTCTGGTCCCCAGGGGTGGTGGCTTCACTCTGATGTTGGGTTATTGGACTCTGCGGAGCAATGTCCTTTGGTCTGCTCTGTGGGGGGGCATAAGGGGGGCACACATATGATGGCTTTTATTAAACAGTAATCCCACCAGCTGTTGTTCACCCATATATTTCCCCTTCCCCCAATTCTCCTTTTGCGTTCTTCAATTTTACCTTCTTACCCTTAGAGACTTCCTTTGAAACGTTCCCATTAACATTACTTTCATATTTACATTATCAGATTTGTTTACTGCTGTCGGGAACATGTTTTGGAGCTTCAAAAATATCTGCAAAGCTGTTATTTTTTAGCATAGACGTTTAATCTTAATTGGTAATTTTAAATCTGTATGATTCAACTTCAGCATATTTCCTCTTGTGAGCCTACTGGAGCCTAATCTCTGCAAAGACCTGTCTAGATTTGTCACATTTTTTAAATAAATGTTGTGATCCTTTTAATGGCGGACAGACTGTTGGTTTTGATGACAGATGTGACTGAACTGGGTCTGATTCCTAGGTCAGCGAGGATTAAATGGATTGAATGCTTCACTGGAGCTTAGGCGTCACTCACAACTCACTTTCAAGGTGCATCACGTTTCATTGCCTGCTGGGCATGATGCACCCCACAGTTTGATAACTTCCCTGCGTCTTTTAACATTTATTTCCTTATTTACTCCAAAATATTTGTGTCAAATTGAATTGAACTACTCCTTTTGCTCTTTCAAGCAGGAGTGGTTAGTCAGTAGTTTGTGCAAGGTCCTTGTAATAGCAGTCACAACTTTGATTCCCTGGTAAGTCGGTACACTTTAAATTCTTGGACACCGTGTTCATTTGATTCTTTCTGGCAAATCCTATCAAGTTTTTGGATGGGGCGAATCTTGGATCAGACATCTTCCGGGCTCTGCACAGATGGTATCTGGGCTTTAATCTGAGATTTTGCGAGGTCACTCAAGGACCGTCATATTTCTTTTCAGTCAAAGTGGTTCCTGTGCTGAATCACAGCTTGTACCAGAACTGGAAAGGTTTCTAGCAAAAAAAAGGGTTGTCTTTATATATTCAGAGAGAGATCACAGTAATGTTACCTGATTTTAAATGTCTTGTTCTTCAAAGTACAAGCACTGGATTTATTCAAAACATTGAATAATATCGACTTGTGTCTACTATTTTTCCATGAACAAAAATTAATATTTATGCTTTTCGTTGGGTATTGATTATAACGATATAGTATTCATTTTCAAGATTATTCATAGCAGTCTTTTTTTTTTCCTTTAAATTGGATATTTCATTGAATAGTCTTGAGCCATTTGAGACTTCATAATAATGATCTGTGAACTCACTTGATTTTCCAACTTTATAATAGCTAATAAAGGATGATTTACGACAGCAACCAGCTTTAAGTTTAGACTCTTTTTTTAAAATTTAATTATGAGGAAAGAGTGTGCATTTTTGTCACAATAACAATTCTTTACGACAGAAGACTGACTGGAACAGTACTCAACATTTTGGTTGAGTTGTCATATTTGCTGATTTCGAGCGTCATCTGTTTTCCAAAAATACATAGGTATGAACATTTAAAACTGTATTTATAATTTATACTGTATCTCTTTTATATGATCTGTGCCTTAGGACATCTTCATTGTGCCACTGGCAGTCTTAGACATTTTTCAGTGAAAATCTTTTTAGATTCAGTAAATTTAGAAAATGGGGAAAAAAGGCAAACGAAAATGACACGAAACTTTCAACAATGACTCCATGTATCAGTGTTTCCTGTGTTCGGATAATGCGCCATGCCCTCGGGGCTGCCATTATTCAATAGAGATGTCTGTCTGTGCTTTACATGTGCCAACAGAGCCTTTAATGTACCGTGAGAATTAATGAGTCAGAGTGCAAAGGATAAAAGTGCAGCTGTGCACAGGCACCTGCACTCACACACGACCCCTGTACCTGCAGCTGGCTACTGATGGAGTTGCTCTCTACCCAGGAGACCTACTCAATGATGGGACTCGTGTGTCTCTCGCTCTCTAATTAGCCCAACCCCTCCAAACGCCAGCTTTCTACCCTTTGCTCATTTCCTGCTCCATAACAAGGATGAAGATACTGTAGTTTCATTTGTCTTCATAAATCAAACTACCCTTCTTATATCACCATGTTAGGCTTCCTCCTCCCTTTTTTCCCCTTGTCTGTCACCCAGGATGTGCCGTCCCATCTCGGCTCTCTCCCCCCAGGCCCTTGCGCTGTGGAGGAAGGGCCCAGGCTTTGTCTTCCTGTCTAGACCCTGACATTAACCACAAGGGGAGAGAACTTAATGATTGGTTCAGCAAATGTGCTTACTGGCTCTAACCCACATGGGTGTGAATGCATATGCTAACACAGGTCCTCACTCACCCGTTATTGTTTCTGCTCTTCTTTCATTTTTCTGTCTCCTTTTATTTTTGTGACAGGAATGACATGAGTGCAGTCTGTTCACCATATCATTATCAAGTCCCCCACTGTACTTATACACATGAGCAGATAATTAAAGATTTTTTTTAAGTTAATTGTCATGCTGTTAAGTACGATATTAAGTTCAGTAAACTACATTATGTGCTCTTCAGCTGTCTAAATAATCCAGAAAAGTAGTTATACAAGTTGTAAGGATTGTTTGTTGTTAAAAACCTTATCTTTTGTTTTTCCTGACTAAACAGAATGCATTCTAAAATTATGGGGAAAAAATTTATTGAAATAGAAATGGAAAAATATCGTTTGTTTGCCATTATTATTGTTCCATATTAAGCATCACATTTGAACTCCTTTCCCAGGTGAAACTGTTAGATTTTTTTATTTCATTATCTAAGGTAAACACGGCAACTTGAGGAAGATGTCAATAGAATTATGAAACATTCTACATTTCATTTAGGGCTAAATGCATCATAACAAGCTTGCACGGTCTCATTAAAACTATATTGACACAATGTTTCTCATGCATGAATCTTATAATACTTGAAAATTAATGACTGAATAACCTTAACAAGGACTCTGAGGAAGATTTACACACCAGACAATGTAGACGAGCTCTAAGAAATGGTTAGGTTCATCTCAGTTCCACGTGCAGTGGTTGGATGCGTCAGATTTTGCACTATTTTTATAAACTTAGCTTGTTTTGGAAAAAAACTTGTTATAAATCAGGCATGCTAAGGAGACACTGTCCCAGTCTTTTATCTATTGATATTGCACAGCTAGCCAAAGTACAAGGTCAGCAGTTATATGTAGTGAACATAAAATTTGACTTTTTGTGTAAAAGTAATTTAAATATCTTCTAAAAGTTGTTTTACAAAAACAGTTTGCAGTCTTAACACATTTAAGACTTTTAAGTGTATTTTATTTAATCCTTCCTTTAGTCTCGTCTGCTTTCTATTTACTATTTATGACCTCATTCTTTATGTGAATGTTGTGTTTTGTTTTTTTTAGTTTGTTGTAAAATTATCTTGAGCACTGACCAGCTGATCCATAAACATGCCTGATTTTCACTCCTGGCTTCTGCTTTCAGCTGGTCTTGTAATGAGCTCATAGACAGTTGAAGAACACACACATAATTCTCTGTCTTGTGTGTTCACACAGTTTTATTGGGCCCTGTCTGGATGTCTGTCTTCTACCTAATGAGCAATGTTGGACAACCAATGCAGTAATCATATCTCTGGTTCTGTATGTGCTTGAAGTTGTCAGCCAATCATAATTCTTGTGTAAACCATCCACCTAATTACAAGCACAGTCATGGTGAAGGAAAATTAATCTTGGACCTTTATGATATTGTTGTTATAATAAGGTTATTGAATCCAAAAATGAATTTGGGAGGCTGTGATGCCTCCTGTAGTTTTATATTCTGCAGTCTGATTAAAAAGTTATTTGCTTAAAATTGAGGAATTCTGTTAAAAGTGGAAATTTTTCGGACAGAGCATGTATGTTTTGGCTGGATTTTATTTGGCGGATTTTCACTCTGTATTGTGAAACAAGCTGAGATATTTTGTTTGTTTTGTCTGAATGTGTCTAGAGGGCAAACCAGGCTATGAAAATTGTCTTTACCTTTCTGTTAATATTACCTGTAATATCTATGGGATTTTATTTAGTTCCCTACTTTACTTGCACAAGCTACATTGTTAACTCAAGTGCAAAAAAAATCCCCTAAAAGATTATTTCAATAAAGAACAAGGCTTCTGATACTTTATCAAATCCCCTTTTCGTTTTTTCATTCCCTTAATTTATCTAGACTTCTTTTTCTGAATTCTTTGTTAGACATGCAAAGATATTATAAAAACTGTTTATTCACGTAGAATAAAAAAGAACATGTTTGATATGAGATTAAAGAAACTTTTTGTTAAGCTAAAATTTCTTCAGATATAAAGTCAGAATCAATTAATCCATTCTAGGTGTCATCAGTATATGGTTTACATCACTAATATGATTGTGTCTCACTTAACTTACTCACCAATGATAATGTTCAGGATTCTGACAGCGGTTGATATTTTGTCCCCGAAGGAGTTTCTGCAGTCTTCTCTGTTCCCAATTAGCGTTGCCTTTAATGTTGCCATGCTGTTCTCAAACCATGTCACCTGAACATGTTACTTTATCGGGACTTTTATATTATTGATTTATGAAGGGCTTTCTGACTTTATGCAAGTGGCTTTAAAAAAATTCTCAATTAAGGACATTTCACTTTTCCTGAGGATCTTCGGAACGCGTGGTGGTGAAATGACTCGTTAAGAATGAATTTATTTTCTGGCGGTTCCATGTAATTTCACTGACAAATCTAACTGAAAGAGTTGTTTGCAGTTTATAAACTACACACTTTGACTGCAAAAACATGCAGATTTTTCAGCTTTTCGGATGATGCCAAAGAAATCCAAATGTAGAAAATGGAGTTGCAGAAGATGATTTGTTTTAGGTAGTACAGCTTAAGCCTTGGAATCTGTTTTCAGTAGTTCACAGCATCCGTTGTTGTGACATTAATTTATAGTGAATTGCTCATTGCAGTATGCACTGATTTTATTCATTTAATTAGCTGCTTAATGATGACTACTGGATGTTAGTCACAGCTAAGTTGACCTGTTCACTACCAGCCCTCTGTATCTCGAAGCTGTTATGCTTACAAAATGAGAAATTGCAAAATGTTGTCTGTTACTTTCTCAGACTAAAGATTTGCAAAGGAACATTTTATTCCAGTTTTAAAAATATCCCCAGACAATGTAATAATTCTGGCCATATTAAATGGAACAAAACCTATAATATAATGCCTTGTGAATATTACACTTTTGATTTAGCATGAAAGATCCTTTGAAATCTTTTCAAATTGCATAAATAAGATATTTCATTGACATGCATTTTTTAAAATTATTTCCCACGTTCCTGATCAAAAAATAGTTATAATGCATGCCGCATTGTGTATTTACAATTCTACACACACTGTTTTTAATTACTGCCTTAAGAACAAACTCAAGAATTATTTGTTATAAAAAGTATTTAGAATATTTTTAAGTTGCTCAGATATGTAAATTCCCCATTTTATGTATGAATAAATCTATATAATTTTGCTAAAGTGCAATTTTTAGGCTGAATATTTCTTAACATAGTTTTTATTTTTATTCTGCTTGTATTTTTTTGGTGGTGGTTTTGGATTGGCAACTGTATATGCTCCATGTGTTTAAATATGTTTTTGTGTGGGTACATTGTGCTTATTATAGTGACAGTTTTAATCATTTGGCACACAAGGCACATGTGCGCTTCCTTCCACACTTCAGGGAGCATGTCACTTGGTTTGACCTGTGGAGTTTTGGCACCAGATGTCTCCAGCTGGTGCCGAAGGAAGCATATGTTTCAACTATGTCCTTGTGTCTCTGTGTGTTTCTACACTTTCAATAAGCATCTGGGTTTATCTTACCTTATTACCTTTGTCTTTTCATTTCCAGTTCTCTGTTGGCTCCCATTTTTTTCCCATTTACTTTTGTCTTTTTGACAACCAGTCATATCTCCGCCATCTGTGTTTTCAGTGACTTTTGTACATAAGCAAGGCCTCTGTGCATTTATGTGTCCTGACCAATGTTTTCATTTTTATCTCTGATGATTTGAGTTACACTATTACTTTAAGAGAAATAGAAACATTTGTCAATTCTCCAAACAATGTATTGTCCAAAAAGGGCTATGAGAGATCCACATGAATATTCAATAATACAAGAGCTCAAAGCAGCATCACTTTAAAAAAAAAAAATGGAAGTTACTTTTGTTACAGCAGAACTTTGTAGCTTCTCATTCTCTCCATCATTTATGAGGCCATTTATTTTTCAGCAAGAAGGATGTTTCTTTATTTTGTATCTCTGAATAATTCAGCAGCTTGTTGTGATAGATGCCCTCAATGAGAACATATAGCAACACTTGTGTGTGATCTTGCATATACACACTCCAAAACACGCCGGGATTCCCCTTTGTGACCTGTAGGGATTATTCTTCCATTGTTTATTGCTGTACATGCCTCCCATGATAGAAAAAGGTGAGTCACTGACTTGCCTGATCTTGTGTTGTTTTGGAGTGGCACCTCTTTTTCCCTGCCTTTGACAACATCCGCTTTCCTATAGTAGGAGTGTGTGTACAGTGCTCACCACATCTATTTACACTTCTGGTAATTATGTGTAAAAAGTCAAATTAATATTTTCCTGCTGTAGTATTATCCCAAACTGAAACAGAAAGAATAATGCCAGCCATTTAGCTTGACTGAATTTACTAAATGAGGAAGAAAGAAGTGCTTCAAACAACAGTGTTGATGGCATAATTATTGGTAATGCTGCTGGTAATATTTAACTAATACCAATAGGGCAGCAATATGCCTACAAAAATATGCATGCAAAAATTTTACAAATATAAACTCACTGCAACTAAAATATTTCATATACTGAAAGACTGCAGAAAAACTGCAAAAATAACTTTTTACTCATTTTATATTGCAGGTACAAGTATGGCCAATCTTTTTCCATTCCTCCTTCCCCCCAAACGCATCTCCATCTTGGAAAAGTTGTACTGTCTCCTGAGATTCCTTTCCATTAAGCTGAGGAAAATAGTTTTTGTTCCACTGTTTTTGTTTACAGTTCGTGACTTTGTGGCACCTTCCACCCATTCCCCCAGACATTATAACAAATTTGTCTGTTTTTTTGTTTTGGCTCTTTTACAGGGTATAAAACTTTTGAAAATATGAAGCAGAGGGCGCATATCTATATTTCCATCTTGTTGCAAAATTTGAGCAATAATTAGAAAAAAAGGAAAATTAGTTGTTTTTACAATTTTGCAGAAAAGTAATGGTGGCTGCATGCTAAGGCGAAATGATTCCAGATGCAGGCAAACTTCACTTGCATGGTGCATTAGAACAGCTAAAGCTTTAGCTTCACTTCAGATGTACTTAAACATTATTCTGATCAGTTTTCTGAGAATCAAATATACTCTATTAAAATTGAACACATTTTTTCTTTATTTAATTATGTTTTACATAAGATGGATTAATATAGTATTGTTAGTGATGTAATGTAGACATACTGTATGTAGGCAACAACAACCAACATATTTAACCAACCAGTCTTTAAGTATCATTCATAACTGGAGAGACATCTGATTTTTAAATCTGTGGAGTCAGAAATCAAAGCTATGTAATGCTTTTTTATTGCCTTGCTAGATGATGATAGAATGCCCACTCCAATTAGTGATGCTGTATAAACTATGAGAAAATTTGAATCCAAGCTAAAAGCTAAAATTTTAAGATTTAACTCTTAAATTCACATTTATCACATAAGCTGTGTATTCTCTGACAACAAGGATTTAGCTCCAAAAATGTGATAATGACTTCATTAAATAGCACAGGCTGACTTTGAGTCAAAGTTAAGATTTTTCAGCCCTAGTCCACTCTCGTAGCTCATTAATTGTCCAGATCCCTTCCACTCTCTGCTAAAGGTTTGGGTACAGTCCTCTCTGTTCCCGAATAGTTTAAGCAGCCTGACTCCCTGGAGATCAATTAGTAGTTTATAGAAGAGAGGAGAGAACAGGGAAATTGCCTGTCTTAGTGGTTCATGCTCTGATGTGTCACTTCCAACATTTTCTTCATTATGCCAAAAATATCTTAAAAGATTTCTCTTCTAGAAAAAAAAAAGTTTTTGTTTTTCTTGTAAAAATTTTTTAGTTTTTAATAGTTATGTAAGATTTTAGGAAAGTAATTGACTCTATTTGAAATGATATAACTGAAAATCACTTCAGTGAAGATACAAGGCTTTCTTCCAGAGGAAAACAAAAGTATTAGACTGGATTTAAAGAAGTTTAAACTTCCCTCAGTTGCTCTAATTATGGTGTTTGAAACCCTGTTTTTGAGTCAGTTAAACAGTTCAAACAAGCATGGGGAAATGCTGCTGAAGCACTAAAGAAGAAAAATAATGTTTTTGCCTACCATTTTGTAATCTAACTTAAAATGCTTTTTGTGTAGGTCATGAGTAAACCCTTTATTTTTTTTTTTATTTGTTCAGCATCATGGTTGGAGCTCAGTGTTCCTCAGGGTGACGCCAGAACCGCACCATTCGGTGGTTTTTGCAAGCAATGATTTCTGAATATTTGCATATCGGATAACTTCACATCATGGAAACCTTCATAACAGCTGTGGCCATTTTCAGATTGCATGCACAATGCTCCAGCTGCAAGTCTCGTTTGGTATTGTCAAAATAAATGAAATGCTCCCAGTCCCACAGCTCCAGAAACGTAATTGAATTTGCCACAGTTATTTGCCCAAAAGGTTTAATTTTGTTACAGCAGTGGCTGTTTACTCTTGTTATATTCCTCACGGGTAACCATAAGCTCTTTAATGTCATGAATTTATTATGAAGAGGGCTCTACTATTACTGCAGCAGTTCGGTCAAGGATCAGTGAATACTGCAGAACTTGGAGACAGAGGCTGCTATAGAATGGGGAGCCTAGAGCACAGACATACACATGCAGTCCATAATAGCTTGACTTTATCTGGTCTCCAGATGGAAGAGGAAGAGTGAGGAGTTGATAAAAGCAACTTATGTTGTAAAGAAAAGGAGTGAAAAGAAGAATTGACCACAAGTTGCTCAGTTAAGTAACAAACTTCCATACAATTGGTTGTCTAGCAAAAAAAATAAATAAAAAAATTGCTTTTCCACTCATTTATTTCCCTTTTCCAGGAATCACTTGCCCTTTTCCTATTAGTAAAAATATACAACAAAGTATTCTCACCTTCTATTACAAATCACTTCTTTAGACTAAGAAATACAACTTGTCATCTATACCTTTCTCTTTATTTTGTTAGATTTATAATTTCAAGAGGGGATGTCTTATATAATGTCTTCTGTTAAACACACAATTACTGGGAATATTCTTTCAGAAATATTTCATTAAAATATCAGTTTGACAATTAGCATAAAATTATGGGAAAATTAAAGGACACACATATGGATCTCTCTTCCTATTCACCACAAAGACAGAACTGACAAGGAAGGTATAAATAATGTAAGAACTGCAATTGAGATTCTAGAGGCCTCACCTTATATGTCAATTATTAAAGTTTATGATGGCCCCTAGTAGAAAAATATTATTCAGTTGGTTTGAAAAGGTTGCCTGAAAATGGCATCTACTCTAAAAGGTATTACCACACCACATAGATTTGCAATGTTGGATTTAAATTAAACTCATAACTTTGGGAATAATATGCTTGGAAATAAAAAAAAGACGAAAGCAGACATGTTTAAAAATTTGCAGGATCATATTTAAAAAAAAATACAATGTAAAGCATTGTAGCAGAGGCAAGATAGTTTGGGCTGTTTAGCACTACAGTAAGGCATTTCACCATATTGTCATACCCATACTTTTAAAGGAAACACTGCATACATGTATAGATTTTTACTAGCAGTGTTTTCATTTAAGCTAAGTGTGTCCAGAAATTGCTAGGAATTGAACTGAAATCTAGAAATCTCCACAGGCTTTCTGAGCCCTGCTTCCCCACCCATAAACACTGTAACTAGTTTCTCACCCACTGCTTAACCTCTGACACAAACATGTTGGGAGAAAATGGTGAACACTTGAACCGTGGGAGGCACGGGAGCAATGACCTTATCATTTTCTTGTACACGATACCATTACTATTCCTGTTTGTTACTCCCTGTGTCTTGACATGCCCCATACTTTGCCTGAATATTTCTGTTTTCCAGCTTTTTCTGTTTTCTTACAAAATCAAATAAAATTCCAGAACTTTAATGTTTAATTCTCTAATAAGCCTACAGCAACTGATGTTTTTGTTAATGAAAATATGCAGTTAATTTCCCAGCCTCGTCCCCCTCCCTTGGTAATTTTTCTGTGCTCACTGGACCTGAACCCTGACTTGTGATATCTGATAGTTTATTTTCATCATTCTTAGAAGGAATGTTATATTCCTTTCATAAAAGGAGTGGTATTATTAATACATGAATAGATTGAGTAACCTTGAGACTCCGACTCCAACACTTCATGCTCTCTTCACCATTGCCATGGCAACGCTGCAGCAGCTCCTTGCAGCATATGAGAGTTTTCTCAGGAGCTCAGCACAGTTTTCATTCCAGTGGGTTTTTTTTTTCTCTGAAACTTCCCATCTGCATGCGGACACGACCCAACAGCTTGAGCAGCCACTGCAGAGAGATACAAATCTGGCTGAATGTGTTTGCATATACAGGTTAAAGATGGTACTATGAATTTTGCATTTTCAGGCTTGTGACTATGCGTAGCATTTTTCTGTCAGTGAGGCTTTATGTAAACCCCTTTAATTTGCCTTTTGACATTATCCAGCCAGCCTTACCTTAGAAATGCAGCAATTTAAGTTATGTCCTTGTTTTATAGTCTCTGATTTTTGTGACTTGATTGGAGTTTTGTCTTTAAAAACTTTATTATAAGGAGATTGTTCTCTGGATATGGTATATTATTACCTTAACTGAGATTTCATAAAGGATTCCAACATTTCCAAATGCAGCATGTTCCATGAAAGAGATCTGAAGGTCAAAGACGGGGAAAAAAGCATGAGAGGATCAAACGGAGAACCTCTGGTTCTTCAGCCTTTCTGTTAGTTCAAGTTCCTCATTTTGCCAAAGTCTGAATAAAGCACAGATGTGTCTCAAGAAACAGTTATTTTTTTAAATACTTTTGGATATTATTTAATTTTTAAGTATGTCACTGATACTGAAAGTAGCTAATTTTTAATCTTCACATCTCTCATCTTATGTGAACTTTGATAACTTAAAGATGTTTCAATGTACCTTGGAGGTCTTGAAATGACAGTTATACCTAATTGGTTCAAGCTTTTTTATTTTGGCTTCATATATCTTTTTACCAAAAGAGGTGCTGTGCTAATGTCTCAGACATAGCAGACACTATTGGGGAGTGTCAGACACCTAACAGTATTTTATGGGGTTGCAACTGTATATTAGAAGTTTGACAGTTTTTATTGGCAATGCAGTGAACAGTAGATGAAAATTGGATGATTTTTGACAACCCAACATTAACAACAGTAAATAAAGTCCAAGAAAGCTGAATAATTGTAGGATAGTAGAAAAACATGCAAAAGCGTTATTATGTTTGAGGTTTGGAGATGAGGTGATGGGTTTTCCTCTAGAACCGCTTCTCCTCATTGAATGAAACAAGGTTGGTTGATTCGACCAATTGATCAAGATTTCATCTGGGTGCTTCTTTTTGACAGTATTCTCAGGATATCCCACAAAGAGGAGATCTTTTGGGTAGACCAGAGCTTTCTGGTAGGACTATATAGGTCGTGTGACTTGGGATTCATTGGGATTCCTGAGACTGAGTGGAAAAGTATTGCTGTAGCAGCACAGAAGTTGATAAATAGATGGATATTTATTGCAAAAACCCAGATTTTCTTCACTCTTCTCATTCACTAATATTATAATGCGAATCTTATATAATTTCTAGTAGTTGCAATTATGGATCTTTGTTTAAACTGGACTCTCTCCACTTTGTCATCAGCATTTTTTTTTATTGACTAACCAGAGAGGTTTTAAGGCCTTGAACTGATCTACTTAGACCTGTCCTGTGTGTAACCATTGCAACATGAAGCCAGAAGCTTATACTGTGCCCGTCTCTGCAGTTTTAGCTTAGCCTTAACCCTGGAGACCTTTTCTACAAAACTACAGTGAAGCAAACATTTGGACATGACATAAACAGTTGCCTCTGTGGGGTTTTACTTCTCCAACTCTCTCTGCCACTAATCCCCTATTCTGTTGTTCTCCATTTTTATTCATGTCACATTCCTGCATTTGTCACCCAAAAACATTGCTCTGTTGCCTCTGCTTGTCCTTTAATTTTTTCCTTCCTCCAACCTTTTATAAAGTGCCTCCCGTTTACCCCCTCACTCCACCCAGTTCTTACTATTCCTGTCACTCCCTCCTCTTCTGTATCCTGCTGTACTCCATCCAAGCTCCCGTTTTCCACCACGTATCTTTACCCAGGCAGCGCTGCCAACAATTAGAACACATTACTGCCAATTGTGCCACCTGCGGCCGCCTGAAAGGCTGAAAAAGAGAAGAAGAGGAGACGGCACCGTGCCAGTGGAGGTGGGTTGGGTGGGTGTTTATGTGATGGGGAGGTGGAATGCTTTACAGCTTTCTGGATGCTGCCACAAAGCACTGTGTTTAATTACCAATAAGCACTGGTTTAATCAGGGGCCTGAATGCTTCTGGATGGACAGGGTGCAACTGTCGTTTTCTTTGTGGGGGGTTTGGACATTGTGAAACTGTAGCTGTGTGCTTGCATGAATGTGCAAGAAGACATGGTTAGGTTTTTTGGTTGTGGAGGTGTGTTTCACAGGTTTTAACAAGCAGTGGAGAGGGTCTTTGTTTGAGGAGGTTCACCATTGCATTGAAAATAATTTGATGGTTATGAATGACACAAAGATGGGATATTGTGAGAGGATCTGGGTTTGTTTGTTTATACTCTTGACACCAGTATGAAGGCCAAAGGTCTGGATCACATCACACTAAACTGAGTGTGTTGTGTGCTGCTTCAATGAAAAGCATTTCTGTCCTTTTTGGGTATCTTGTGGTGAAAGTGAGAAGGTGTCTGTGATGAGATTTAGTCCACAGCCAAAACCAATTCACAACCACTCCACATTACAGAGGGGCTTTATCCCCCTAACCTGCCCTCAGGATGACACGCCTGAGTCTCCCACGCATCCACACATAACCACACACATACAGAAGACACGCATGGTCGAATCATAGTTGCATCCTGTTCTTTGTCGTTCATTAAAATGGGAAAAGACACCGACTTTTAAACACAGCGAGGCTGTGTCTGCCAAGTTAATGTTGGAGCTGTAATGTTTTCCTTCGCAGGCCGAAGCCAGTGGCCAGATGAGAATGTAATCCTCCATTGTGCTTTAAATGGATCAACCTTCGAGCTTAGTGAAAGCAGAGACTGCAGGGACAGACACACACAGTTGATGTTTTCAGTGTTTACTGTAGGTTCTACTCCAATACATGGTGACTGGTTCACTACTGCTGAGCTTTATCCTGGAAAATATAACCTAGACTCTTCTTATAGACAAAGTGTAAAAAATAAATCTTCCAATCCAGAATGTTGCCAAACTTCATTGATCCAAAGTATATAAAATAATATCTCTAAATACAACTTTGATTAGCTTTTCATAACAGCATCATTTCACTTTTGTGCTTTATGTATTTTGCTGTATTTTTAGTCTCAAAATGGTCATTCTAAAAATAATCTCTGAAAACAGCAGACTGTCACTATAGTCTACTTTGACTTACAGAAAAATGACTTGATGGTAGTTTTGTTTGATGTTATTAAATGTACTGTATTACAGTGTGAGGTGCTCCTGCAGTCAGATGTGAGCCAACAGGCTGAATGTTATTGGCATGCAAGGAGTGTATTCATTGCAGTTGAAGACAAATAACAATTATTGCATTTAAAAAATATTCTTTGTAATACTCATGATGTGTACATTGCATTTGTGATTAGTTGTGCTTTCTGTTCTTGAAGGTACAGATATTGTTAAAAAAAAACAAAAAACTACACACTGTCGTTCTTTTTTTTTTTTTGTGATTGCACAACTTGAATGTCCAGAAGAGGGCAGTAATATAACTACCTTAGCCAGTTCTTAAAAGATCAATATTTGTGTACAGAATAAACAATTTACTCATGTTTAATTTTGGATTTCTGTTGACCACCATAAGCCTGTACAGGAGTTTGTTGTAGATGTTTTGCTTTTTTTTTCCTCCGAAGAGTTTTTGCAGTGCTATTGGCTCGTATTTTTTGTGACAGTAGGCTGACAGGAAAGGGGGAGAGAGAGGGGGGAAGACATGCGGCAAAGGTCGCCGGGATCGAGAGTCGAACCCGCGACGTCCGCGTTGAGGACTAAGGCCTCCAAACGTGGGGCGTGCTTAACCCCTGCGCCACCACAGCACGCCCCGTTGTAGATGGGTTTTATCTCTGTTTTCGCTTAGAGGGCATGTGCAGAACAGCTGCAGTGCACATATTACCCTCCCCAAAGAATAAATGATGTTCTGTCATTCCACTGTGATCCACACTTGCATTGAACCATGCATATGTTGCACACTCCTGTGTGATGGGTCAACCCTGCTTATTTAAGAACAGATGTTTTGAGGTGCTCTGCTGCAGTCCCTGACAGGCAGTTTTCTTTTGCCCTCACATTTATCTCTACTGTTCCATCTCCCTGTTTTTTCCTAGCCTTTGTTGCTCCCGCCCCTCTCACTTAAAGGCTTCTCTAGAGTCTTGATGAGTAATTGCTCAGGGCTTCAGTGAGAAGAAGGGATGGAAAAGAAAAAAAGAAGTGTATGAGAACATGAGAAATGGAGCAGGAGTGAAGGGATGGCGAAATGAGGAGAATTGTATATATGTGTGTAGGATGTGTGTGCGCGTGAGTTTGTGCACCTTAAAAGGTATACGTGCATGTGGTTGGGTGTGAGTAGAGAGATTGTGAGTGAGGCACAAGGGGATCATTGATCTGCTGAAAGTGCAATGTGTGTGCTGAATTAGAGGAGCAGGCACAGAGCTTTGAGCTTGTAAAACACTCCTGCAGTTATAGCTCTTAGCGCTCTGTGTCTGTCTTTCACTCACACTCGCGCACGTACGCAAACATGCACACAAATCTATATTTGGGTGTTGCTTACACTATCCAGACTGAGTGAAAGGCCTTTTATTTATGTCTTTTCTGTAAATTGGAGCCTGTCAGCAAGTTTATCTGAACTGTGTAAACATGGCATTAGACATTAGTTATCTCACCCAATGTGTAACACAAAAATATCAGCAAATGACTGAAAACCTTTTTAACTGATATGACATATTGTTCTTATAAAATTTCAGTTAGAAAGTGATACGTTTTATTTTTGTACTTGCAATATGAAAGTGCTATTTATCTCAATTAATTTGCCACGATCAATAAAGCAGGCACACTGTTATCTTTTCATGCAGAGAAGATAACACTTGCATTCTTGAATACGAGCTAAAACTATATATTAAAATTCCCATTTTTTTTAAATTAAAGCTTTTCTTACAATGTGGTATCACATTGCTATAACAGCATGACTTTGTTTAGTATAAAGAAGTCATAGCTATTCTAATGGGACTAGGTATGAAAGCGAATTCTAATACTCAAACTGTTGTACTGAAATATGGTTTGAGTTTCAAACAAAACTAATAATTTCACATTGAACTTAAGACTGAGATTTATGAAACCGATGTGAGATTTATGAAACCGATGTTTGATTTGTGAAAAGAAACAGTTTCATGTTTCTTTTCCAAATATAAACATAAAATTCTATTTTTGGTCCAAATAGATCGTAATATGCTTTGTAACTGCAGTAAGCCAAAGCAAGTGAATATTTACCAGAGTATACAAGACATCTCTGTACAATAGCATGTGATTTACAAGTATTACATATTAGTCATTTCTATAACATTACATTAACTCTGTTGTAATGATTTTTTTTTTTTTTTTTTTTTGCTTTTCAATAAAAACAGTTATGCCAGGATATTTTTCATATTTGACAAAAAATAAATAAAAAAAATGGCACCTTGGCCGAAATGGAGCTAACCACTTGATTATCAAGTTTAAACCATGTTCCAAATCTCACAATAATTTTCAGTCAACCAGGTTGGTCAATTAAGGTGACTTTTCACCTTTGTCATTTAGCACCATAGCCAGATATATTACTGTTAGGCAAATGAATAGAGCATTATAACTCACAATGGGCACTACTTGCCCAACATGCATGCACAATCAATATTAATTCTCTTATCTGAGGCTCAAGCTCCATCCCATTGTTTAACTATTCAGTCACATGTCACCTGCTTCAGCCTGATTGTGACATGCCAGATTAGTGTGGAAACCGTTAGGGAGACTTCAAAGCAATCAGTGCTTATCTGCTGCTGTGGCACAGTGGAAGTCCTTGACAAAAAAAAGGAAGGTTTTATAACGATGGAGACCAGAAACATTCATTGATATAAATACTGTCACAAGAATTAAAATACTTCTGTCAATAATTCTATCCTTTCATAAATATTATCAGAAATCCAAGTTATTTTGCTGCAGCTGAAAGATTTTACTGCCTAGTTTCTTGTTAGTTTTCTTTTTTTTTAAAAAGCAATGCACTCTAAAAATATATAGTCTGAAAAACTGCATTCTGTAAAGTCAAACACTTCAGCCTTATCAATTTGATATTTTGGGCTGTGTCTAAAGCTGAAATATTAAAATATGCTAAGCAAGTTAAGGAGGCTACGCTTAATGAGATAATCTACTTAGAGGAAAGAAAACCCATATTGTCATAAATGATGAGACACAGTTGAAGGCTAGTTATTATTCTGTAATTAGAGACATAAATGAGCTGACCACTTTTGTCTTGAGTGGTTTCCTATTATGAATATTAAAATGCTGTTTACCACTGTCATGGCAAAGACCCTTATGAACTCATTCGTGACATTAATGACATATCATGGCAGTGAGAAACAAAAACATGTGGAAAAATAACAAAATTGAAAATCCTGGAAACATGTCTAGAGCATTTAGATCCAAAAACCCAACCCATCTGCTAGTGTCCATTAACATAATGAACTAGCTCCTATCTCCATACAAATGACTGCTTAAATCCTTAAGACCGTCTGGCAGCTCTAATGTAGTGTCTCCAAACTTTCCTTGGATGACGTATTGATTGTGCCAATCAATGGGACTAAAAAGCCATAAGTGCATCTGGTAACCATAATGGTGGCACTTAAGAGAAGAATGCATGAGCATAATATTCACTAAGCATCATTGTTCCTGATGAAGGAAGGAGGGTGATATGGACTGAGAAATGTGGTGCTGGGGAAGATGAAGTGGGAGAAAACGGGATGAGCAAAGTGGTCAATTAAAAAGCACGAAAGGGACTGTAGGTGGAAGTAAATATTGATATGATGATGGAGATTAAATGAATTAGATATCTGAAAAGTAGTTATTTCCAGTTCACTCTGTGCTCTCTCCTCAAAGAAAGATTCCCTCTAACACTCGTGTGTCGCTGATCACATTTCCGATCAAATAATAAGTGGTGGTGTGGTTTCTGCCTTGTCTGTGTTTTGTTCCTGTAAGCCAGTGATTGATGTGCTGGTAAGCTGTGGTTCCTGCTCTCAATCAGTGTTGACTGTCCACCCACTGTCTGTCCAGCCATGTATTCCTCCCTCTGCCTATTCTTTGTTCCACATTTGCCACTGAGTGGTGATTTGTGTCAACCATGCTCTGACATACAGACCCGTTTTTGAATATGAAGGAGAGCAGATACTGCACATTAAGTATGACAGCACATTGATCCTCATCTCTTTCTGATAGAAGCCAGGAAATGAGTATATTGTAGGAAGGAAGCAAAGTACTCTGTGAAGTGAGTTTTGATATTGAAAATAATTAATTTACCCAAGTTATTTTTTTAAAATAGATTTTTCTTTTTCTTGCTGTAAAACTTTAAATATATATTTTTCTCTTGTTAGTCTAATGGTGGCCTCCTCCTCCCTAAATCCATGTTGTTTCAGGAAGGACATTGTCACTGATGCTCCAGTACAGTATTGTCTTCCTAAAACGTTTTGTAATGTCCAACATTATAAAAAAGTGCCAAGTATTTTTATGTCAGAAGCCATGTCAGGATACAAGACCAAGTGGATAAAATCCAACTAACCCTTCAGGTCTGTATTTTCCAGTACATGGTGAGTTAGTATGGGCTTTTATATTCTGACAACAATTCAAGCTTTGTACAATAAACATGGGAACTTACCTCACAGGGCTAAGTAACCTGGATCTTTAGATTCATATTCCTAGAGGGGTTCTGACTTTGGGTGTGATTTGTTTTTATAGAAGTTTGTCAGTCCAGAAGGGAGCAAAAAAGAAGAAAAAGATAGGAAAAAGAGCAAAAGGCTGTTAAAAAAGAGAAAACCCCTCAAACCTAATCCTTAAAAGATGGGATCACTTAGCTCTTAGATATTCTACCACATTGAAAAGCCTTGAAGGCTTTGTGTGACACATTCCCAACCCATAGACTCATGCATGTTTTAGAAGGGTTTACTTCAAGTGAAGGGGGGTTGGGGTATTGACCGGTCTGGGATACACAACAGCCCACCACGGAGTGCAGAATGGAATAAGAGCCTCCAAGAGCTTCCCTAAGGAAAACCACCTAACTAGCACCCGTCATATTTCATACTCCACTATTCCCACCTCCTCCTTCTACAAGCTTTCAAGAACTCAATGCTAGAAAAACAGGTCTTCATGTGGCGTGATTGACTTTTGATTTTAACTGTTGTTTTACTCAATCAGGGCTGAGATTTAAAAATGTCCTTTATATTTTGAATGAGTTATTGTAAATGGAAAAGAACGCCCCCTTTTGCCCATTTAAGTGCTCTTCTTTACCAGTTGGACCCCGCATATGTGACATCCACAAATATTGATTTAAGTGTATTTTGACTTTTGGTCCTAGCTAATATCTACCCTGCATTTGTCTAAGCATATGACGCTATCGATTTCCAAAACCACTAACCATCCCGCCCTCCACCCACCTACCATTCACTTGAATGTAGTGAACACTTCAGCTTGTTGACACAATACAGATGACCTAAACACAAGAGGGAGATTATCAGAGATCGGGTATCACATTTTAGCAGCCCTTCTGTCAGGATTCATTACCTTATGTCCATTTCTTCCTTGCAACAAGTATTCAGTCATGTCATTGAAACCCAGCTTTTGTATTGTGTTGGTTTATACCACTATAAACATCTTGTTTGTAGTCCAAATAGTTTTTGATGAGTGTTTTTTTTTGTTGCAAAATATTTGATAAATTCCAGAATATCAGGATTTTTTGAATAGCTTCTAATTGATTGAGGCAGTGCCTGATAAAGACAGGCTACTGTTTTTGGACTGCAATTACAACTAGAATTTGTCATTGTTGGGGGGATTCCTACAAGTCTGGAAGTTATTAGTCTGTCACCTGTTTATTTATCCATTCATGCATACAGCCATCCATGCAAGTATACATGCATTTGTGTTTATACTTTAAAAATTAGTCAAACACAGAACTCTGGAAAGTGACATTTTCACATTTGTAACCATCATTTGATTTATTTTCAAACTTGTAAACTCAGTTTGTCTTTAAAAATTAAATTACTCCTCAATACTAAGGTCTCCTTTAAATATCCATTTCAAACGGTTACAAAATAAAGAAAAGTGATACTATTTATAACGTGTCATAGCCTCTTACTACAGTGTCTTGGTCTTCACTGAGTTTTACTACACAGATTAATAAATCCCTGCCAATGATGTCCTGAGGGCAAACTTTTATGCCTGACCCCAGTGATCACTAAGTGGTCTAGACACATTCAGCTGTATGACACTGAATCGCCTTGGAAGGTCAAAGGTTAAACACAATGCAGAGGAGTGAATAATTGCCTCGAGAGTCACCCCTGGGGCAAGGTCTTGCTGGCACGCAGCCTTACACCCACAACCACACATGGGTAGGTCCTTAGCTTTATGTATGCATGAGTTGTTTCTACCATTATCTAAACAATGGAGCATGTCAGCGGAATAATTGAGTGACTGTTCTGGTCTTGTGTATTTTATTGCCTTGTATGACTCCATGAATATAAGCTGTTGTACAGATGTCTTCATTAGGTGTGCCTTCAGACACGCTTCCCATAAATGGGCATGGTGACAGGGGTCAACGTCTGTTGTGTTTAAAAATATAGACAACATTAAGGCCAATTAAGGCTATGTCCAACTGTTCGTGCTAAATATATTCAGTATTTACGTCTGCTTTGCATCATTTCTGTATGAGGTATTAGGCAAACTGAGAGTACAGTATTGGAGGACAGTTGAGATTCTAGATGATAGCAATGTCAGTAAATATTTAAGAGGGTTAAGAGCTGCTGTCCCCCCAGGCATGATGGGCCCGGAAGATGTCTCCTCTGATGTGGTATTGGTGCATGTTTGTGTACTATGTGGTGACCTAAGCTTGCATTTTTGACGCCTCTTCATGTGTGCATGTAAGCATGACCCCTCCTCGCACAACCCCACACACACGCTAGCGACATCCGACCTCAATTTAGAGCCGGAGGTTGCCTGAGGGAACAGAGTGAGCTGAAAAGAGTCCGACAAGCTCATATGTGTAGAAACTGGACATTGGTTGCTATTGATGCCAAACAAAGAGCTCTGTCTATTCTTCATCTTTTCATCATTCACATTTTCAACTTGACCATAGAGTCAGCTTGTTTTTCAGGACTTTTTTTTTTATATCTAGTTTCAGAAGTGAAGAATGTCATGACCTAGTATCTTCTTCCCTTGCTCTCCTTTTGCATCCTTTGTGTTTCCTGTTACACACTAACATAGATGGCAAATGTGACAAATATGTCTCAGCTACAGTTGAAACTGAAGGCCTGACTTCAGTTTCCACTAATAGTTTCAACTAATAGGCTCTACTGTTCTATTATGCGGGCAAAAAATACGCCTGTAGAGTTTTACCTAACTACACTTGTCAGTTTAGAAGATGAATTAATAAGGAGTATTTTTTTTTAAATTCAAAAATTTGAAAACATTTGCTATATGTTTTCACCTTCCCCCACCCTCATATCAAGTAAATCAGACTTATAGCAAGCAAGACAGATCCAGGAGCAGATGCACAGGTATTTAATTAGGGCTGACTGCAGCTGTTGCTGTTTATTATTCAGAAGTTGTGGAGCTAAATGTCTACAATACACAAGAAAAATATGTTCATAGGTCAACCATTTGTTAAAAGGAACTTCCCAAGAGAATAGTACTTGCGAGTAGTTGTTGGAACAATGAATCGGTTTTCATAGCATTATATTCCCAACACATCTCTTTTTTCTGTGCAGGGTTGCAAAAACATATCTACCGCATGCTGTGTTGCAGCAACATGTTTTTTTTTCTGCGTTAGGAGTGTTAGTGAAAACCCAAAACTCAATCCATGCGGAAAATACAATGCATGAAAACATTTTTTGTGCGTTTATTTGCAGTAGCTTTTCTGCCACTTGGGTCTCACATTTATGTTTCTCTATACCTTTTACTCAGCTTTCTTTTGAGGCATTGTGGTGGTGTTTTTATTCCCAGTGCATTTCTTCACATCCATTTTTCTTCAGGTGACAGCATCTCAGCCAGCTGGTAATACTGTGGTGTTTTCTGTCTGCTCTCTGTTGGTTTGAGCACTCACAGCTGTCTGATGGTGATTCTTCTCAGCTTCCAAAACATTCAAGAACTTTGTCATTAACAACAGTAGTCATTTAACAGCAGCTTTACTTTAATAAATTACAGCTTTCACAACTTATTGTGAAGCGGTCATAAGACTTGGTTAGGTTACTTTTTATATCTTTGTTGTTCGATGTATTAAATTACATCTCCCATATCTTTCTGTCATGAAAAGTTGAGCTTTAATTTAATATTTTCCAAGTTTTTTGTTCTGATTCTTATCTGGTTCCTTTGTCTTTCTATTATTCTCTTTGGTTTTCTTTTGTGTGTTTTCTGCTTAGTTAAAGTTCTAATTCTCAACTATTTTGATTAGTTATTAACTGCATACGTTCTTGTTTATATACACTTATAGGTTTCCTCAGTAGATTAGGTTCTTGTTTCTCTCACAGCTCTACTGCATCAGTGTAAGCAAACTCACCTGGTTCTTGTCCCATTAATGCCCACCCTCTGTTGTTTACAGTTCTGCACTGTATTCACTTCACCACGATTTTACCTGCTTCCTGTCTGTAGTCGGGTGCAACTCAGTAATGCAGTGAGGAGTACTACTTGAAGATTACAGGACATTTAATCAAAATCACCAAAAATCATCTGTGATTTTTACAGAATGTTGCAAGAGAAGGAAATACTGACATATATATATATTTATTACTACCATCTTGTGGCAGCAGCAATGACTAAGGTAAGATCAAACAATATTTGTTTAAAGTTGGTGAAATGCTTCTAGATTTGAAGCTCCAACAGTCGGTGTCTACCATCCATTTCTACTCACTCACATACCTTAACTCAGGCTCTTTTCTTGGAGCACAGTGATCTATGCAATCACGCACACTGACACTTTGTGTTGCTACGTTTGCAGAAAAAGTATACTTTGTTTAAAACGAAGGATTTGCAATTCATTTGTTTGTTTTCTTTAGGTCCTCTGGACATCCATTTTTTTTTTTCTGGGTTACATGTAATTAGTGCAAGATACAGCACCTTTCTGCTTTCATATGGTCTATTCTTTGTTTCATACAGCCATAAATATCCATATGAGCACAGTGGACCTTAACGTCCCCTGTCCATTTACACTCTGCATTAGGAACTAGGCTAGCATGATTAATGTTCATGAGATGATCCATTGCTATTTCCTTTTCTAGTGGGTCCCACAGGGAAACCTCTGCTCTCTGTTCCACATTGGTTGACTCTCTGTCTAACAGCCTGCTGCATACTGAATGGTTATGCTGATGAATGATTAACATGAAGCCTTGTTAAATGATGGCCAGTAGATCACTTATGGCACAACTAGAGAGGAAGACCTAACGGAAGTGTATAGGGAGAGAAAATGTGTAGCTGCTGTGGCTCTGCAGCAGTTTGACTATTACCCTCTCTGAGTCCAGTGATGGACTATTCAGCTGCTATGTCTGTATAATTTTTTCCCAGGTGCAAGTTTATTAATCTATCGCATCACTCCATTAACAGATGTGAGTTCAGTTCCCATCCTCTCAGTGCTCACAGCAGGATAGTTGTTTCTCTAGCTGACTGATGCCTTTTCTCAGTAGAGGTGTGTGTAGCAGTGAACCTTACTTCCCCTTTGTTCCTGATCCAAACCCTCTGTATTCCCCATTTAGCATATCTGAGCCTTTCCTGGCACCTGTGTCATGTTGCAGTGCTGGTTGCTGAGGTAGTGCTTTGGCCTTGGCAAGACACAGGCATACGTGCTCCACATCAAACACCGCTCACCTTGGGTCCATTCCATTATTAACCATCAGCAACCATTTCCACATCTCTGAGCATCCCTTTGCATTTCCTCTACTTCCTCTTCACTTCCTCACTTTCTATCACTCATTTTGTCGTGGAGACAACCGTAAAAAGCAGCCTCATTTCCCCCAGCTATTTCCCCAAGAAATCTAAATGAAAAGATACTACCAACCTTTTCTGTCTGCTGCCACACCACTCACCATAAATGCTGACAAGAGACTTCAGTACCATCCCTGACCTTTTACAGAGCTCTCAGAACACTCTTGCACACACCATTGCTATTACTGGCGGTGAGTTTGAATCAGCAGAGTCTAGGACGGTGTGGAGGAATGTAATGACACACAATGTCACTTCAATTTTTAGCGCTCTGCAGCCAAGCTGCCACATGCACCATTTGTCCTTTTATTTAAAGGAGAAAGAGGGACTACAGCTCCCCTTAAACCAATTTGGGTGCAAGAGATTGAAGGAAAGAAGGAAGGCATGCATGAAGGAAAGTAGTCTACTTCTTAGATGTGAATGAGTTTCAGATTTTTATGTCTTCCTTACTGATAAATTTCCCTCTTATTCACAAAATTTCCTCTTTAAAATCCACTGTAAAGCCATTTATACTAACCCTCTCATTCCCCTGTCTCCTTATTGCCACTCTTATAAGCTTTCTATATTTCATGAAGACTGGGTTGTCCTTTAATCATGTCCTATGACCCTTCCGTATGTCTTCCAAAGATGGCCGCTGGGGATCTGAGAGGCAGCAGCCTTAAATATCTTTTATGGAAATACTGTTGAGACCCCATACACAGCCCCTCCTCTGGCCCCGACTCCATGATCAATAAATAATGGGGAGAGGTGCTGAGAGTGTGCAGCCAACAGATTGTGAGAGAGAGAAAAGGGGAAAAAAAGCAAGAAGCTAGGGATGGAGGGTGTTTGTTGCTTTGCAAAGAGAAGCTGCGTGAGCTGTCAACGGCTGGAGATATGGAGGGAGATGAGAGGCTGAGAAAGAGATCAACAGTCACAGGGGCAGCAAGTGGAAAGAGTAAGAAAGTGAGAGGTTTAGATAATAGATCAAAGGCACAGAATTAACAAAATTAAGCGCTCTCATTATTACTTGATTCAACATTAACACTCGTTTAAAGAAAGTCAGGTTTAACATAGTCCTGTCCTGATGTTTTTGTCCATTGTACCCTAAAAAAAATGTAAATGCATTCAAATTAAGAGCCATCATTATTTGGTCTAAGATATTGTTGTACATCCTGCAGTTAATATATTTGAACAATCATCAAGTTTATTAAAAGAGTCAGGCTAGTAAAGTTCTGTACCCTCTGTTGCTCCGTAACATATGTGATAAATATGTGCAGGTTCATACTTGCTGCCTTTTTTAGCCAATTCTCCTTCTGATATGCACAAATGCATTTGCTACTTTCCTCCTGTTTACAAAGACTTGGCATACTTTAGCTTCTAAATTTCTTGGTGGTGGTTTATTTTAAGTTGAATTTGCTATTTTAGTGAAACAAACTGAAAACCATATGAGTACAAAATTTAAGCAATTTTTGCAACTTTTTCAAGCACTGATTGTTGCAATAATTCCTGTGTATTTTCAGGCTGATGCAAGATACGCATTATTTACAAAGTCTTCCAGCATTTACAAATGCAGCATATTCTCCATAGTAGATGGACATTGGAAGGCCAGAAGAATAAAATTAACCAAAGTTCTTCAGTCCAGTTAGCTTCACTCTTGATGCCAAAGGGCTTCTTTGCTCCAAATGTAACAATATTTATAAGAGTGAAAAACTGCAAATAAAATTATTTTAACTACAGGTAATGTCTTTGTGAGGACCTTTTCTAACTGTAATCTATCATTTTATCAGTAGACAAGTGATGTGGTTGAATTAACGTCCGACAACCTTGTTTCTCTGCACCTGAACAATTAATTAAAAGCTTGTTTGTTGTTGTAAAGATTGCACTATTTTAAAAAAATTAGATGATAAAATAAGTTAACATTTAAATGGCAACAATCCTAAGTAGTTAAAAAACAACAACATTTAATTTAAGACTTATATAGACTTAATAAGTCAGTAGCTACAGGTTGCACTCTCCACACAAACTCAGCAGCTCCAAACTGGGAAGATTATGGTTTGCTGTCAGCCCAAGGCAAAGAGCTGTTTGGAAAGGGACTGACCAGTATTTACATTTCACCTCTGTTCAGCCTTTCTGTCCCTTAAACAAATTTGCAGTCAGCAAGTGCATGCTGATTACAATCCTCAAACTGTAAAGCTATAAGGAAAAAAAAAACATCAAAAGGATTGTTTGTCTCAAATGGCTTATCTCCAACCTGCAAAGGCAACTGCTGTAATTTCTTAGCTCTGTCCAAATGACAACAGCATATCCATTAACAGTGTTTACTAGTAGTTGATGTGAGAAATGGACAGCTTCATGGTGTTTTGGCAGCACAGTCATGGCTTTTTATCCCTAATCCCTGCTATGCTGTGTGCTTAAAATGTCTGTGTTAGGACTCCATGGGGCAGAATACATTTTAACTTGGGATGCACTTAGTAAGAGCTCAGGAACCTTGGGGCATTTAATGGCATGTTAGTTTTTAGACAGAAACACTCATCCTTTGAGTACTGAAAGGAAGCACTACTTCAGAGTGCTTTAGCTTACATGGATCTCAGTTTTTAGTATCCTCAAAGGAACAATTTAACCAAAATGACAAAACTGTTATTGTTTAATGATTTATAAAATGAAAATCTGTATTATCATAGTCACAACACTGCAGAAACAAGCACACAGTATGTTGCTTAAAAATACTTTGACCTTTGAAAATATTTCAATATACTTTTTATAGTCACACAAAGCACTACAGATTATTACGAGCCACTGCCAGCCTTTTATTTCCAGATGACAGTGATTAATAAACAGTCGTTGTTGCATAAATGAAAATGTGGGGACAATGTAAACAAAATACTAAAGAGACCAAGACAACCAGTGAAATATGGAGCTTTCAGATAAAAAAAAATATCCCAGCCTACTTTCAAATTATTTTCTTCCTAGTCGAGCCATCTCCTCAAAGATAAGCCTCAGGAGACAAAGCTGCAGTGAAACGTATGAATACATAAACTGATGTGTGTGTTTAATTATTAGTGGGATGCATATCAGTGTTTCTTTTTGCATGCAGTGTGTGTGCACAGCTTTTTATTGTGCTGTTTGTCCAGTAGCTGCTCAGCAGGGACCGACAGAGAATGGAAAGAGGCTGCGCCAGCAGGCAGTGTTATTCCCTGCAGGGAGCGCTGATTAATGAATCACATCTTTCTAACCTAAGGCTGAAACGGTGCTGCTGTACTTTCACAGCACTGTAGTGCACCAGTTAGCCTTGTGCCAGCCTGCTTCGCTGGCACCACATGGGCACAGGAGGCGGGTGTCGTCACTGCTACCAGGAGTTGGCACAATTTACTTTTGGGGTGCAGACGGAAACTGTCGGACAAATTTGACCAGTTTAGCCTGTGGTTGTTGTTCCTTTTATACATGGAATGTTTATGAATTTGATTAGCATGTGTTTACTCAGTTTGTTTATCACCCAGTTTTGTTATATGATCTCTGATTTATGGGTCTTTATATATGATCAGTTGATGCTACATTAATGCATTCCCCTCTCTCTTGCCCTCTTTCATATTCCCTGATGTTCCCTCACTGATAACTTTTGAAATGACTCTTCTGATATCAGGTATGTGACAACCATGTTTTACACACTTCCTTTTCCCATGTTAACAAACTGAAACATTTCCAGTTGTGTAGAGATACCTGCACCCTCCCGCCCATCTTATTACAGTAATTTTTTGTTCAGCTAAACTTGACAAGCAATAAACATGTCTGTTGTAAAATATTATTCTGCTCAGTCAAATTAGCAGACAAGTTAAAAGCAGTTAGTTATACTCTAATTAATAAATATGGCAAAGTTGAATAATATTTTGAACAATAAACATCTTCACTAAAAATATATTATGTAGCTGTAGATTCATATTTGTTGCTAAAGTCTATGATTCAAAGTCAAAATGACAACAATATCATAGGAGCATTATTATATGACTTTAACATGCTATATTGCTTTTGCCACTGTAGGGCTAAATATTTGAGTTTAATACAATATTTTGTGTAACAGAAGTATTTTTTTCAAGGTTTTGGTATAATGGGAATCTCAAATTGGGCCTTGCCTACTAATGTCCCTTTAAAGTGTTTGATTATTGAATGAACTCTGGAGAGAGGACTGAATCTGAGACCATTTGGTGAAGCTCAGGTTTGTGAGTGTTCTCTGTATGACCTTCATGACCATCTTGTTTGGGCCTCTGCATCCGGTTTGAGAAGCTTTCTTAATCAATTTTGCAGCAGGGAGAGCAGACACCACACTGGTAGCTTGGCATCGGTTATGTGTTTGGCTCCTCTTTCCTCCCTCTGCTGTTTGCTAAAGCTGTCTCTGTTTTATGCATATGATGCTGCAGTGTTGCTGTGTGAGGTCCTGCTCTTTGACTTGTCTTTGATTGGGTCAGAAAAAGTAAAGTAAACTGTTTGAAAAAACAAGTGTGTTTGGTCAGGAATAATATTTGTCTGTATTGATCCAGAGAGACTGGTATCCAATGATAACACTTTGCATCCTTGTAGTTTTTGTAGCAACAGATATACAGTCTCATCTAGATGTAGCTGCATTATCAGCAGTGTTTACCATCACTCATTAGGTCCACAGAGAAATCTACAATTCCTGCAGTGGCTCGAGTGTGAACTCTCTTTCATATTTCTTATAAAGTGATGTTAGATTCTTTGACTTCAGTAAGATTTCTTATCAAATTTTAATTTATGTGATGTTGCTCTTTGGCAAACATACTAAAATTGACTTTGTACAAGTTTAAAACTACTTGATCGCTGAATAAACTAAATTAATACTTTATGTATGCGTTACATACGTCTCTGTCAAATGCTGGCAACATAATACAATTGTAAATTTTCAACAGAATTTACACCTCCAGTAATCGTTTGTTGATAGCTGAGGATGCAAACCTTCTTCACTTTGCTATTGTCTTTTGGCATGATCCATCTTAATATTGATAAAACTCTTTTATCTTCATAACTCTTCTGCTTTTGTCCATATTTCTACAAACTTCTTCATAATTTGTCATTCTATTTTATGCAAAAACATATGAGCTACCACTATGCTTTGCTGTAGGAATGATGCTAATTTCTTTGAAAGCATAATCTTTCTCTCTCAACATCAAGTTCACGTGATGCGACATAAAAGCTTATTTTTGTTACTTTTTATCTCTTGAAAGAGGATTTTGTTCCAAAGGTGATAGTTGTTGGTAGGCATTTCAGTATAATCCAACTGAGCTGTATAATGTTTGTCTCTTAAAGTAGGATCTGTCACAGTGCCATGTGTCATTCAAAAAGCCATGTCTCCAGGTTTGCAGCCTCAAACCATTAGCTCAGATCACAGAACCTGTCAGACTGGATATAGATACTCCCTAAGCTTCCTGCATCCTGAACTTTAATTGTTATCACCATCTTCTCAAACTCTTATTTTCTCTCTTGTCTGCACTCAGTTTGGTGCACACAGTGATTGTAAACCATGTAATGACTATTATCATCTTGTTTTTAAAGAGACTCGCTCACTGCTGAAAAGAAAGTTATTTTTGCTGATCTTAAAGCATCTTATTTTTAATAAGATGCTTTAAGATCTTTGCTGTGATCTTTGCTATGTTGCATGCATACACTCATATATTAATTTCCCTGTTAGTCATTTGCAGTCATGTGTTTTTCCAAGCTTCTTAATTCTTTCAAACTTGGTGCTTGACAAACTCTCTCCATCTCCCGCTGTGCCCTCCTTAAAATCCCCCCTCCCCTGACCCGCTCTAACCCAGCAACACCTGCCTTCTCCCGCCCCACCTGAAGGCCCTGAGAGTTTCTCTCCCTCCAAATGTACACTTGTCATCCTCCCACTCAGTTTAATTGCTCATATCATAGTGTAATGCATGCTAATGTAGGCAGAGGAGATGTGTAGCAGTGGAAATGCCACATGTCCCAGCGTGGTGTCATGTGCTGGTGTGATCACTCCTTCCTTGGTGGAACAGCAGGCTGGACAGCTGGAGGAGGAGGTGAAAAGGAGGAAGGGTGATTACAGGAAGAGATGAAAATAGAAGCAGAGACAAGCATGAACATTTGGAGCTGTCCTCAGCTTTTCTAGGTGCTTCTCCAAAAAAGCGTATGCTAAAAACATTCCCTTTAAATGTATAAAAATGAATATGCTAGATTTACTTAAAGGTAAATTAGGCAATCGTCAGATATGCAGTTCTAAAATGTATTCTTGATTGTCATTTCTGACTTTGCTGTGTAGAAATCACATAGTAAACACAGACGCTGAATATTTCTTATGACACAGCAGCCGCCCTTCTGACCTGATTGCGATTCATTGGAGGTGCCTTGCTGACTCACTGCCTATCTTTCTCTCCTGTCGTATTATCCTGACTGGCAAGATCCAGCATGCCAAGGTCATAAACTTACACACTCACACACAAATGTGTGTATCCTCTCTCCTTGACGTAAACCTGCCTGCATAGACAGATGCCAGAGGTTTATTGATTTATAGATCATCGGCAGCTCCAGCAGCAGCCACTTCATAAGCTATAAAGTTATAAATTATGTCAACAGTTGCTGAAGTTTAGCGGCTAAGCTCCCTGAATATGTCTTCAGTCATTTGGGTAATAATAACCCATGGTAACGGTGTGAGTTTAAAAAAGGATGAAATGTTAGTGAAGATTTTGAAACTATTGATTAATTTACTGATTCTTCTGCATTTTCTGCCCAGCTTTGTAGATTTGAGCTGCACCATCATTATTAAAACCATGCTGAGAGGTTGGTCTCACACTGACCTCATTAATATATTAAAATGCTAATCTCATCAAGAATTCAGCAGCCACTGTCCTTCTCCGTTCTTGGATTTTTGTTTTTCCTTCTGTCTTCACACACTCGTCCATCAGTCTTTATTCTTGATTTCACATTGGAATAAAGATACATTTCATCTGATTGGGGGAAAAACAGATGAGAACATAAATAATGTATCTTTTTTCTATGTGCTGAAGATGATTTCTCGTCTCTAGTCTTCCTTGTGGGTTAAACTGTCTCCAATACTTTTTCATGTCAGTTATTTCTCCATTTATATATTTTTTTGGCTCACCTGTTTTGATTCTGTGATTTTTCTAATTACTCTAGAACATTTCAAACTTTGTAAAGTGTACCTATTTTGTCTACCATGTTTATTTTTTTTCTTTCTAGCAAATTTAGTGGTCCATTTCTCAATGCATTTCTACTTCATTCTTTTGAAATATGCATGACTGCCATTTCTCTCACTAAATCAGTGAGTGGACAAAGCTAATCTAAACAAGGGTTAAATTATGTAGACTGCGTGGCAGCTTATACCTGGGATACAAACCAACTGATAAGACGGTGTTTGTGTAGTAATTTACAAACAAAAAATTGTCTGAACCTTTCTTTGTTCACCTTCTGGAAACATCTTTAAAAAATGTAGAGGTCACATTTTGTTACAACTTTTTCTTATTGAAAAGATGAGGATTTTGAACCAAAGGTTAGTGGAAAGGGTAGTAAGGCATATAATGTAAACACTTTAAATAAGTAGGCATGTTCAGATACCAAGCCTTCAATAATACTTGTATAACTTAGCTTCAAGTATCTGTTGACGGGTGGCGTTTGTAAATAAATTTTTACAGACACCACAGTGAGCTGCTCATCTAGAAGTTTTGCTATGATTTCTAAAGATCATAACTTGTAGCAACCATATATTGGGATGTGGATATTATTTTAGCGATCTAAAGCATCTGTTTTTACAATAACGCTTAAGTAAAAGAGTTACGTGATTAACTCTGACTTTGCTCAGACAGCTGTCCTTGTGCAGAGGCTCAGCAAAAACTACAAACTAATATTCCAATGTTCAAAGCTAAATTCATGAATCCGCCAGCTGGAGCTAGAGGTTTTAAAGGTTTTAACTCTATCAAATTAGATATTTGTGTAAGCCATAATGCTGTCCTGCGGATACCTCTGTTGGGACAAAATATCTGTCATTGTTAGGAAAATGTATATTTTATTGTGCTAAACTGAAATCATTAGAGTTGTTGAGCTTTTAATCATTACTTTTAAGATCAGAAAGTGAATATGAGCAACTGCCACATTTCTCATAATTTCTTTTGGTAAATCATTCATTCCCTGTGTACCAGCAGAGGATCTTAACCAGCTGTAAAACCTGCTAATACTGTGGACCGGCACAGTACATATTATTTTCATATTACTTACTAATTAAGTAATGACAGCGTCATTTTATTACAGTGGACCGAAATGTGTTTATTACTGAATTAAAAATTTGGCTTGTTGGCACTTTGCAGCAGTTGTTTTTCTGAGGAAACTATTAAATAATTATGAATTGTAGACACAAACTACAAAGACCGAACCCAAGTAGGAATAAATTACCCACTGGTTCTTTTTACAAATATGCTGGATATTTCATCTCCCAGCTCTCGCTGAGCTAATTTTTTCCCTCTTTTTTTGACACACTGAACTATCTAGTTGCTTTGATTAAAATGATCATGATTAAAATGCACATCAACTGGCAGAGACATTTATTATTCAACTGAAAAGATAACTTTAAAGGTTGTCCTTTGAAATGCTCTGCAGTATGTTATACAAAGAACAAAAAGACAGTTTTTTTTTTTCTGGATTGTGCCAGACTTATATGACTCATGACTGAACAGACAGGAATTAGTAGAGTTTCCCAGCCCCTTCCTGCTGTTCCTTGTGCTTGATTTGCTACAAGTCGCTCTTTTACTCATTAATATTCACCACTGCAGTCAGCCTGCTTTTGTTTTGTTGCTTCTGTCTTTATGTAGTTGTCCGTATCTGAGCAGTGGCTATTTTTTCCACCTACACAAAAGAGCCAATCTACAGAAACACCCCACACACAAGCACTGTCTCTCACTCAATCACACAACAGTGAGTTGGAAATTCAACCCGATACTGATTCCATACATGAATATTCATGTACATCTGCTCCCCTGCAAAGTAAATTTAAGCTGTTTTTAATGCTGTTTAAACAGAAATTTTAACCTGAACTCTTTTAGTAGTAGTTTTTTTTTTTTTTCCACATTTGGCTATTTTCCCATTTCAAATTATATGGTATTTACCTTTAGTATCCTTCTTAAATTCATCATTTTTATCTGCAAACAACAGAGTTCTTACTCTAGATTTTTTCCAAACTTTGGGTTGTGAAATATATTTGGTTGGGTATGTAATCCCTGGTGTAGAACACTCACTGATGTATCCCTGAAGGAAGCTCTGCGATGTCATCTTAGGCACAGCAGTGATGCAACATCAGTGAAGGATTTGGAAATCACTGTAGGCTGGAAAGATGAAGGTTAAGGAGATTACGGTTTGGAAGAGGTTTGTGGATTGACAGAATAGCCTGAGGCTGGTGGGGTATGTATACAGGTATGTTTACATGGGTGCTGGCAGTTGTGCCTAAAGTGACTGAGACAGTCGTGCCACTACATTCACAGCTTCAGCTTACAGCTTATTCAGAGGTGTTTGGTTTAGTTCTGCTAAGTCCTGACTTGTTCGTTTTTTTATTTCCTTTACTTTATTCTTATTATCTGTCCTCCATTCTCTGACTGTTTATTGAAGAGCTTCTCTCCATTCCTTTGAAGACTCAGGCAGACTGTCTTGGGAGAATTGAGGAAATAAAGGACCACAACTCTTAATAATATCTTTTCTTTTGCTGCTTCTGTAAAGCACAGCAAAATTCACACAACTTCACAGAAACACTCTCATCCCTGGTCTTAGGAAGGATGTTCTTACCGGCCTGCTCTACTAAGAAATCCTTCCAAATATACCTTAAATAGTTGGGAAACTGGCAAAAGAAGGAGAGTCAAAATAGTGGGAAGAAGAAATGATTAAGCTGCAAGAGGGACAGCTTAGGAGACACAGATGTTTATCTGTCATGATGAGTGTTATGGTCTTTCCCTATCGTGTGTATGTTGTTGTGTGTGTGCATTAAACCAGTTTTCATGATGGAAAGATAAAAGACCCACAGAACCCTTTGATGTCCTTTCTCAAAGATGAAATCAGTTAAAGAGCAAACCAAATAGCACTTTTTAACTAGATCCATTTACACATCAGAGCAGCATTATGTACACTGACTTCAAAACTTCAAACATGGCTGCCCACTTGAACGAATGGATGATTCAATGTACGCTATTTATTCGCTCCAGGAAGATGTCTTTTACAAAATTGGATCAAATGGAAAATTTCGTTTTGGAAAATGATTGCTCATTTCTGTGAACGATGTGCTACCTTACCACTAAGAGAAAGAAAGCCATCAATGCTAACATATGCTGTTTCAGCACATCCCAAATATGCCTAATGGTGGTAAATACTGGACTCTTAGTGTCAATGTCAGATGAAAAAAAACACATGCTGATGGAAATTTGTGAATTTCTAGTATATTTTGAACTCATGAAAGTAGACATTTTCTTCTTTCATGAGTAGAAAGTAGATGATGTCATGGTGTTTGATTTTTTTTTTTTGCTGCAAAATCAAACACCATAACACGGCTTCGCAGATTTGTACAGTTGGCAATGGACTAAATGGGTGCATTACTCTCTCTTCTACCTTAGTTACCCAGGATATTTTTGAGATTGCTGAGCTATTTAGTCCAGAATGTTGAATATTGTACTGCAATGACTATCCTTCTGCCTGTCTAATTACTTTTGAGCAATAACAATTTTACATTGTAGTTTGCACCAGGTCCTGATTGTTTTGTCTTTATTAATTTGTTCCTTTGTGGTTTTGGTCATTTTGTTCCAACTGTGCACCAATTTGATCTAACCAAGAAAATGTTTCAGCCTTTCATAAAATAGGTGATGAGGGATTTTCCTTATTTTCTCATTCATTTTTTATAGCTCATCAGCAGGAGATCTGATGATTTGATCAGAGGTCATAACATTTAATGAGTCAGATGGTCCAAATTGTAATCAAAGCTCAAACAAATGCAGAATACAGTGTACATTGTTGCATTTTTGTGACTATTTCAAAAATAGTCATAAAAATACCAACCTACAAAGAAAAACAAATTGATTTGTAAGAGTTCAAGTATAAGGGTAAAATTGAAATGGGAAGGGATGAAATAGCATTGGCAAAGGGGCAAATTGGCCCAGACCTGCCTGTTTCACACAGTTTATACATGATGACTCGGAATGCTGGATCTGTTTGTTGCTCTAATACATCTCCAGAAAATTGTCTTTCTAGAATGAGAAAGACATCAGTCTGCGAAGTTATTATAGTTTTTTTTATTTACTGTAGAGTATGCTGTCTTCTCTGTTGTTTCATATGGTGTCACAGTGAGGACATTTCATGTACAGTATTTTAGTTACAATTAGCTCGTTAGTTGTCTCTCAAAGTTGAGAGATACTGTAACTACCTCATTGTGCTTTACAGTGATATGTTCTTCCATGTAGACTGTTATGTATTGTGTGTTTATTTGTTGGACATGTTTTAGCTAAAATCCTTTATTGGTAATATGATCTAATTTTGATTAACCATAATTTTTAAATGGTAATCAGTCAATATTCTTGGGGACCAAAGAATGGAGCTGCAGCTATTAAAGTACGCTCCGATTAAGTGTTAGTCACTAATTTAATCAACACCTCATCAGCTGGTTTGTTTTTGCTTTCATGCTGATGTCCATTTAAATACATGGAAAGTATTCATAACAGTGCTCAGTAATCTTTCTAATGTGAAGCAATTTTTCTATATTCTGTTGCAGTTCCTTTGTCCTTCTTTTCTGACTTTTCTTGCTCCCTTTACCTTTCATTTTGATTGTGGCTACTGGGAGTCCTCACATCTTCTGAGATTTCTCTTCTCCTGCCCACACTGGAAAACCAACATGGCGGCCAATTAGATTTCTGGACAGTGCTGACCATAAATCATACACTGCACTGTCAGACACAGGGACTTACTACTTTCTTTTTTTGCAGTTCTTCCTTTTTTGTTGCAGGCACGCTTATCCACCTTTAATCTGCTTATACATCTCATCTCATTTTAATTAGATTTTTTTTCTGTTCTTTGTTGCTTGCTTTAACTTTTCATGAACATAGTCTTTTTTTTTTCTTGTCTTTTTGATGAGCCATTATCGAAAGTAAACATTTGATTAATATTTATCAAAGACAAGCTGTTTGATGTTGACAGGGTTAAGTTTTTCGTAGATATTTGTATATTTGTTGTAGCCTCTGCCTCTGACAGCCAGGTTTCATTCCTTTTATTTTTCCTTTCTTTTTTTCTACTGCAGTCTGAACTATGTAATGAGCTCCCTTTCTGCCATTGTCTTTCTGTTTTCATTCTTCCTCGCTCTCTCTATGTGCTGCTGTTTTTTCTCTTCCTTTTGCTTGCATGTCGGGTAACAAGGCTGTAAATGGTCGTCAGGGAGAAGATATTTTGATGGAGGAGAGATAGTGAAGACAAAACGTGGCAGTTTTTGGTCATAGTTGAGATTTAAAATGTGATAAAACATATTAATTGAGGAGGGATTTGTCTCTGGGGAAGAAGGCTTTGTAAAGTATTCTTTTTTCAATGTGTGAAGCTGTATATTTACCCATGTTTAGGTAGTGCATTATGTCTTTGTGCATTGTGACTGAATAATAGCCATGAGTAGCAGTTGAAACAGGAAGTGGGAGGCAAAATACACCTCAGAGTTGTATGGAATAGTTTTTTTCAATTTGCTAATTAACATTTTTGCCATATGCTTAGATATTATGTTTGCTGGTGTCCTTTATTGTGTGAGATCATATGTATACATGTTGCTGGGGGAATATAGAGTACTTTTGAAAAATATTAATTCCCGTTTTTGCATTATGTCAGACTTTGGTCAAGTAAAGTCTGACATAAACCACTTTAAACCACCATAGTCTTCCTTTTTTTGAAGACATGGTGCTGAAAGTCTTCAAATTGATTTTCTGCCTCTGCACTGTGGTAGATTTTTTCAAGTTTTTATTCTCTTTAAAATTAGTTTTAGTTTAAGAAGTATTTGTAATTACATTTATTTAATTTCTTAAATTCCATTTTGTTCCTGTTAACCATAATTGGGCTTTTCACTTTAAAATATGTCCTTGTAAGCAAAGGGCTGAAATTAGTTTTTACACCATGACAGTCCTCCTCATATGTGTATTACAATGATGGATTCAAATGTATTTTGTGTTGAATTTCTTTTTATTGCTTCTTCACCTAGAGATGTGTGTGGCTTTTATTATTATTTATTATTGCTACATTTCAATGGAAAATGCAAGCACTGCTTGCCTGTGGCATTGTTTTAGCAACCCTGATAAAGGGTTTGAGTGCATTGCAGAGTTGTATCAGTGGAGCCTCCCACTGGCAATATGTTAATTAAACTGGCACATTGTAATCTTGATTAAAGCCTGATAACGTTTTGCTTTTTTAACTTTTGTGAGCCCCTTCAGCTCACATGGCAGTTGACACATCAGTCTGCTCATAAACACTGGACAGACATGCAAAAACACGTTATATCAGCTCAGTACATCGTGATTAGTCCTCCCTGTTTGATTTATTTCCACCGTTAATTCATGCACTAATTCATTCTGTTAATGAATGGTTCTGGCTCGGTTTTTTTCACCTCTACTTCCATCTTACGGTCTAAGCTCTTTATTATGTTTACACTGAGGCACCGCCAGTCATAAAACTGTTCTCCAGTGCACTTATTCGAATCAGCTAGCTCATTATTGCATTTTATCACTCTCTACAAAGTCGACAACAGGGGAGACATTTGTAGGGTTTTGGTGGTTTTTTTATGTTTATTATCTGGTTTGTTGCCATGTTTTTGTATGTAAATCTCCTTTTAGATTACCATTGTGTGTGTTATTTCCTGACAACCAAGGATTAAAGTTAGTGGTTTTGAAGAGTATGGCTAATGTTAGACTTTGATGTACTAATCTTCCCCCAACCCAGAAAGTTCAAATGAATGGCTTGTTTACAGTTTTCTGCAGAGTTGAATTACATGCTAATGATTGACTTCATCTATTTGATTTAAGTGTGTTGTTTCCAGGGACACATCTAAAGATTGCAGGTTAGTAGCTCCCAAGGACTGAAATTGGTATTTAGGTCTTCCTGTGTCCTCCCAAATATGTTCTCCTCTTTCTGAGTTAGTTTTGCCACATGTTTTGTATCATTATTCTGCTGAAAACCCCATTGAAGTCCCACTTTCTATTAACTAGCAAAGGCTGCCATATGTTAATTTAAAATGTACTGATAATTTAGCAAATCATATTTTAAATAGGTTCTCAGAAGTGATGGGGGTGGAGGCCCACAGCATCACAGGTCCATTAAAAAAAATTGCTAAGTGAAATCCATTTGATTAATTAAATAAAGACTAATGTTTCTAAGCCCTTTTTCTGTAGATTGTAATAATTTTCCGCTTACAGATAATAATTAGATTATTACACAAGATCAATGAAAAAAAAACATAAAGATGTGGGCTTAATGAAAGTGTTTGCTTGCTCAAAGGTTACTGCTTTCAATGTGTACTTTGACTCAGACAAACATCAGAACTTGTATTTTAATTTATGAACTTTGACTGTATATGGTGGTTTTTTGCACATCTACATGTCTAAATGTCAACATATCTTAAGATGTGTTAACATGACATCTAATTTTTCTAAAAATTTGGTGACCCTCTCATGTTCTCTAATAGGGATTTTTTTTTTCTTCCTCTATTTTCCTGTTTATTGTATGTGGTTGCAGGACAAACTTGGTTCTTCATCTTCTTCCTCACAGTTTGAGTTGTTTTAAACTTTGCATTTATACATTTTGCTATTATTATTCTGAGCTTAGATTTGATGACGAGTTTAGATGAGTAACCTTTTCTCTTTTAGCTATTTTCTGACAAATATAAAACCATCAGGAAACTTTTGTTCAAGAGTTGAACAATTTTCTATTTTGAAAAGTCTGCCTTTAAGAGACATCACTCTGTACTATGGCATATAAATGTTCCTAAAGTTTTTTCTACATTTTACTGTCAGAGATGATGCCATTTCAACTAGAAGAGAAATTCTGACTTATTTTTACAAATCATTACATAGGGTGCTAATAAATGGATGGTCTGTTCTTAATGGTAATTGTAAACAGAGGCAGTGATAACTGAATCATAGACTGAATCACTGGCTAGTTGTGCAATAGGCTGATATCCTGATGGCAGACATCCTAAACAAAATCTACGATGGATGACAGATTTTTATTGAACATGGTAACAGACAGTCAACCAATCTTTAAAGGGGAACAGATAAAGAGCCAAGATATCCTAGGACAGGATATAAATGTGTGACCTTCAGTAGGATGCGTCCTGGTGTAATAACACCTATCTGAAACATCATGATATTGCCTTTGTCAAAAACAGGATGTTGGTAATTGGGTTATGTTGTCTTTCAAAGGGAATGTGAGCTGCAGCAGTGATGGGATAAACAGGCTGCCTGTGTTGTGTGTCAGAACACGGTCGGGTGTGTGGGCACCAGGCATCAGAGGATGTCCCTGATTCTGATCGCATCTGGTCTCTGTGTGATTTCTTCTTGTCATCCAATGCCTTAAATCTGAACCAGAATCAGTTGGTGTGATCACTCGGTTCACAGTCATTGGGTAATATAAACAGCACAGACGAAAAAAGTGGCAATTTGGTGTGTCTATCAATATGTGGTGTTGTAAATGTGTATAGATGTTGCATGTATATGTGAAAGATACCAATCTATCCACTCTGACATCCAATATAAATGCTTTTATGAACATCACTATCGGTCTCGATGGAGTCTCGGCCCTGTAGCTCCACCTGGGCAAGATTGTTTCATCAGTTTGACAGCTCAGCCTTAACTTATGATTGCAACAGCCTGAGATATAGACTATATTACTACCGTCTGAAGTCAGATAGGCTGTCATATCATAAATGTAAGATTGGAATTCTAAAAGTTTTTTTTTTCTATCCTCAACAAACCATGTAGTAATTTCCAGTAAGTGCAGTTAAACATGTAAGCAACTTTATAGTGTTATGCCAGTATTTATTCTTTTATTTCACAGATTAATCAGGAAACAGTTTCATAGTGAACATTGTGTCTGATGTCACTACTGTGAATCACATAAGATTGTATCAGCACAAGCAAAAAAATCTAGTTTAACCCATTTAGTGTCCGGAGATGGATAGAAGTAATCTTGTAGAATTTCCTAAAACACTTGAGGGAGGTCTTCCACATCCAGGTCATTTTGTCCATTTTAGTGGCACAGTCAAACAGCATACAGTCTTCCTCATTTTTAGGCTGAATACCGTAAAGCTTCAGCACACTCTATGCCATTTCACTCATCAAATGCTGCTGAAGTCAGTGGTGTTTTATTTAAAACTAAGCTTCATATGTTACAAATCGAGTTGTCATTTTCTTTAGGGGGTATTGGATACACAATATGCTTGAAATATTTTTCTTTTTTCCAACAAAGGGCAAAAGCTGCTAGCTAAAACAGGTTCTTATTCTTACTCAAAAAGCCATTCATTGTACTTTAATGTTAATAATTGTACTAGTATGTAGCAAAGAATAATCATCAGTTTATTTGGAGTAAAAGGAGGGTTTAAAACGAGAAGGAAGAAGCAATGTGAAGGAGGGAGATGCAGAATGAAACTGAAATAAATAATACGAGTTTAAATCTACTAGCTAGACTATTCTCCAATTCAAACAGACTTAATTTTATAAAGATCAAATCAACCCTCCTAAAAGCAATCTTCCTCATATATGTCTCTTGCATCACATGAGGTATAGTTGAACAACTGTGCTCCTTTAGAGGTGGTGTCCTAAAGGTTGTTGAAGTATCTTTCAACACCTGATTCAAAGTATTTTATTATTTCCTCGGCCTGTCACCAAGTTCTGCAGGAGCCTGCTAATGATGCAGTCATTAAAGTCAGGTGTGTTCAACCAGGGAAACACCTAACAGATGCAGGACAACCATCCTGTGCTGCACACCCTTAACATATGGCAACTTTTTTGATTAGTTCTATAGAAACATCCATATGTATTTTTTAAATTTTTATGGCCATCATTCCTGCTTCACAGGACTTTAGCTCGGTTCTATACAATTGCAAAAAATTGTCTAAGCTGTATGCAAGAGCCCTGCATGGATTTTGTGAAATTGGAATACATATAAAACACGTGAAATATGTTGGTGAACAAGACGGGGGCAAACTGGAATGGACAAATTGAATTATCATTTTCAAACAATATTTCCTGCAAAACGGCTGCATCACCTGTTCTCCCAAATGTCATCACCAAACAGACAAACTTATAATGAGCCTAATCCAAGCTTTGCCTCACACACATGAGAATCTGTCAACATTGGTCAAGTGTTTCTTAAAAAATGCATAATAATAATAAAAAATCTTGCATTTTGCATAACCCATAAATCAATATGTATACTTTTTTATTACTAGGAGATGTATTTGCTATCAGTGTAGATTTGTTCATGAAAAGATTTGCTACTGGACTGTTTGCACAAAAGATAAAGATTGAAAAAGAGAAATATGGTATGGAAAACAAAACTTACTACAGGGTGGTAGAAAGTGTTATTTCTGTGCTTCATAATTAATTTTAAATATGGAGCACAGAAATAAAAAAAAATAAAAAAAACATGAGTTATGTGTTTATGCAAAACCAATATTGTGTGTAAGAAAGGAAAATGGCCTCAACTTTGGTCCCCTTTGCCTTGGATGCAAAAGTTCCACAGGGTATACTACCACAGGTGGACTTTTCCCTCTTGTCTTCTTATTTCCCACCTCTACAGCCTCCATCATGTTTTACCAGTCCTTGTTGCCGTGGCAACACAGGGCGGAACTGAGAGAGGGAAAGAAAGAGGAAGAGAGCAGAGTAGAGTGAAGCCCAGAGGGATCCTCCACTCTTCCATCTCTGTAATCTAAGAGAGGAAAGTGTCACCCCCCCAGGTCTACCTTGGTAGAAAATTAGATTCAATGGATATGTTTTTTTTCTCATAGGAAGCACATCCTGTGGTTAGACATGCTGCCACTGCTTAAATTGGGCTTTTGCATTTTCACCCTGCATTATGTTTGTGTGATTAAACTTCATTCGCATAGTTCTTGTGTGTAAACATCGAACAAATTATGATAACACAATTGTAGACATCCAAATGAGCTGTGATGGTCAACACAAAGGTTTCATCTACAATCGTTGGTGCATGTCTTTTATTCAGGGAAATATTGCAGCTTCCATGTGGCAAAATTATGACAGCGGTGTGTTTTCTGCTTAAAGCAAAGCATTGTGCCAGATTTTATATCTCTAGTGTAATGCACAGCCTGCCTGTTTTTACTAATTTTGTGTTGCTTTCCATAATTACTAATTCCACCTACATTTGGAGCTAAAAAAAACTGGAGAATGAATAGGGGGAAAAGTTTAACTTCTGGCTTAGCTGTGTTGTTACTACAAAGTGTCACAAATGAAATTAAGAAAAATCAATCAATATGTTTTGACGAGGTGTCTGTAGTTAATGATTGAAGCTTGTGTGTCAGTTTTAGAGAAGAAGTTATCTCTACACTGCATGAAAACATGAGTCTTAGATGCATGAAAATCCCACCCACAGTCAGAAGCACACCATGCACTAGAAGAAGACAGAGGGCATGTTCTGTTATCAGAGACAGAGAATTTCAGATTTTCCCCTTTTCTCCTTCTGTAAGGGGTGAAATGCTTGTTTAAGTTTCTGGATGCATCAGATCAGACCATTGTGACATTGATCCCAAAAAATTCTTTGTCATCATGATTATGATTTGCTTTTGATAGTGAGATTGGATTAAGCACTCCCAGATACTTGCAGACATTTTTAACAACACCCAGGTGAAGATGCATATAAATAGCTTAAAATATGTTTTATTGCAGTATCTTTAATTTATGTGTATTTATCAAGTGCGGGAAATTGAACATTAAGAAATAGACTTTAAAAGATCACCAGTCGTACCATTGCTTTCACCCATGTTGTCATTAATTTGTAGAACCTTCAATGACAAATATGTCTTCAAAAACATTTTAGTAACTTTCAGGATAAATAGAGAGGGGTCTTTAACCATTTCTCTTAACATAGAGATCCAAATCCTTCATTATGTACTCGTCTTTTTGAGTGGGAACTGAGATGTTCATGAAGAGGTAGGGATTTTGTCTCTGTTGTGCCATTTCTGTGTTGATTTGGCCATTTAGCTTTGGATGTTTATCCATTTTAAATGTCTCAGGGAAAGGCCACCAAATTTTTAGTTAACATCTTCTGGTGTATTAAGCATCTAAAGATTCCATGCACTCTAACAAGGTACTCAGAACCTTTAGGGGAAAATGAGCCCAAAACATCACAGATTTTCCACAATGCCAAATTGTGGAAATGAGGTGCTTTGCCACACATTCATCAGTTTAGTGGCTGGGTATGTTGCGCTGCCTCTTAATCAATGCACACTATCAATATCAACTGGGAAATGGTAAATGTTCTATGGCAGACCATCCATAGCTAAAGAATTATCCTAAAGTCTGAAGGAGTAAAATGACTGTAGGAAAATCAATAAAATGCAGACTTAAGGCCTTTTTGCAGCATAAATTCGATCTTTGAAGTTTTCTTAAACCAGTAATAAAATTTTCATTTTGTGAACTCAATATTATGTCGTCTTGTGAGTTTTATGTGTCGTTATTCCCCACTACTATCCTCTTCACTGTGAATACTGACAAGATAAATATGGTTCCTGGTTCAGCTTAGTGACCAGTGACATAAAAAGCTTCTTTGTTGTTATATTTAGACCGTAGGAAAATAAATGGTGGCAAATTATAGGTTGCTTGAAACTCTTTATCCACTGGAAAAGATAAATTATAGAATGAAATTATTGCTTAAATTGAATTGATTCTAGAATTAATGTCGGGGCAAAATATTTGTGAAATTGCTTTAGAAATAGATTTGTTTGTATTTTTTTATTGGAAGGTTAAGCTACTGCAAAAAATTAATTGATTTAAATGCTTTCCATATGTACTGATGGGATCATTTGTTTCACTCTGTGAGTCTGGAGAGCAGCTCTGGCAACCTTGAGAGCAGCATTTAGGACCGCCCATTCCATGCAGTTCAAAGACATCAACAAAATGAAGAGCCAACATTCAACGCAGTCATCAAACTCTAACAGGAAACAATATTTTCCATTTACATTAGGGTTGGCAGTAAATTTGATCAGACCTATAGGGATTAATGCAAATCTGAAAGCTTTATATGCTTTCAAAGCAATTTTCTTTGGATAAGGTACTTTTATATTCCTATAAGGCAAGATGAGAGAAGCTTATTAATGCTAACAAATTGAGAAAAAAAATAGCTCTACATCAGATGGACTGGGTGGAAGTGATATGATTTTAGGAAACATTACTATGCAAATGCATAAACATTTCTCTCATATCTGCATATTTTGCCCTAAAGGAGCTAGAGTTTCCATGGTATAAGTTTTCAAATGGTACTTTCTGAAAAGCAACAGTTCTTTTTCTTTTTTTTCTGTGGACACCGATTGCTGTTCTGTAAACTCCATTTTTATCAGTAGACCTTTTACACATTAAATGTTTGCAAAACACTAGTAAGTCTTTGAGTCTATGCCTAAATTCTTTAAGTTTTTTAATTTTCACTGTGTCTATCTCTGATCTTTCCCCAGGAAAAATAAGGATGGTTATACTCCTAAGAGATACAGTCATCAAACAAGTATAATATTTCATTTTAATTCTTGAGTGTATGGACTTGAGATCTCATTTGTGGGGGCTCAGTCTGAAAGCAAAGTTGTCATTATGCTTCAACACATTTTTTTTATTATCAGCCTGGTCAATACCACACTCATTACAGCACAAAAATGTGGGTTCATGTGTATGTAAAAAGAATGCATGCGAACCAATATATATGACTACATAGTCGAAGAGTCACACAATGAATAAGAATTAACCCTGTGAAGTGAGCGGGATAATTCCATGGTAATTAGTGTTCTGTGTAATCAGTTTTTATTTTCCTATGCTGCTGTTAGGTGCAACAGACTAAACAAAAGGAGGCTTGCGTGCATTTCTCCCTCACTTGTCCTCTAATTACAAACATATCCAATTAATTACTCACAAGTCCCACTTTCATCTGTGTACACGAAGTGAGAGGACGAGATTGGAGCAAGGGGCAGTCAGCCAGGAGCAATGACACACACTAATACACAAAGAAAAAATAATAATTAGTCACACACAGGCATGTAGAGTATAGATTCACATGCATGTTTGCACCATAAAGCACCCGGTCATAAAAACATGCTGGCCATTTGTGAATTGCCTGATTTTGAGTGAGGGAGTTGGTGTTGAAGGATCCTTGTTTCTGTTTGAAGATGTGAGGATTAATGCACAGCTGCTGCTTCAATATTTTGTTCTCACATTTTCCACTGCTACAAACTCTTCATCTTTATAGTAGTTCTACAAATATAAATGTCATAAGAGAAAATGAAATATTGTAATTATTTTGAGCAAGTTCAACAAAACTGATTCTGAATTCATTTCACACAGCTAAAATAGAATTTGTTTTCATAGTTCACAGTCTGAAAAGTGATTATGCAAAACTGAGTTTTTAACTGAGTGAAATGAACTTGGAGCTATTTCTTGTTCTAAGTGAACCATAAGTTTAACACTTCAAATTCCACTTACATTCTGTCCTTATTTGAGTATTTTCTCAATATTTTAGTATAAAAAAGAAAGGTAAGTCTGTAAAGTTTGTTATTAAGACTTTAAAGGTGGAGAGAAGAGTTGAAGTAAAATATCATTCCATAATTACACACCTTAAGAATTTGAATGCTTGTTAAATAGTTGTTGTTGTGATATTTCTATTGTTTCAATGGGTAAGTGTGAAAATACATAAATACAAACTCTTTTCAGATATATGCAGTATTTGTAACCATGAATGGCACATGCTGCTTCTTCAGATATCATTTCGACCCTATGGTTGTTAGGAGAATGTTTTGGCTCTGTGATGTACGCTTTTACGATGTTACAATTTCCCATAATTTAGCAGGATTATTGCCTCATACTGCGTTTCTACTTGACTTAACACAGCAGGATCATATATCAGCTGAAAACATAAAATTCTCTGCATGTTATCCTACTTTATCCTTCCTTCATTTCCTTCATTGTTCTCACTAACATTCACCCTTTCATAAACAGTAGGTAGCTGTTAGCCTCAGTTTATTTTTATCCAATTAAATCCCCTCTAACTTTCTACTGCAGTGCCCCCCAATCATCTCTCTTCCTCTTGACATGAAGTATATGCTCTGTTCATTAGTTTGAGACAGTAAAGGGCTTTGGCACTTTACTATGCAGAGTAAGAAGGCAATGGTGGGCAGTAATCAAGAAAATGCTAGGTAACCTCTATTCTTAGCAAGTTTCCTCCAAAAGGCTGTTCATGTAAAGTGGATGTTGGTTCTTCTTTGGTGTCTTTGGTGTCCGACTGGTCTGCAACTGTGGAACAGTTAGCAAATCAAAGCTGTCAGAACTGAGGTCTGTGTCTGTAAAAGAAAAGCTGGCAGAAATTGACATTGTATCTGAAAACGGAACTATTTGTTCTTTGTAGAGTAGGTTAGAAAGGCATAAATACAGACAGGAAAGGGAAAGAGATAAATGTGCCAGTGTATTCTTTCATTAGGTCCCGAAATGACTTCAGAGACACTTGTTTGACTGACATGGGTGCTTGCTGTCAACAAAGGTCATTCAGTGAATGCGTGAGAATGAAAGAGACAGACAAAGTCCAAGTCAAGAGGTGGTGTGAGTAACGATTGTGCTCTATGCTAAAACCTCCATGTCATAGGACTGAGCTGAGCTCTGCTCCAGAGGCATTTCTGCCCCGAGGCCAAGTGTCTTTAGCTGTGAAATGGTTCTCAGTTTCACCCTCTTCTTGCCAAAACCACCGTGAAGTGGACCTCAGCCTGTATCAATGAATCCTCTTCATGCACTTTTCTATTACAACCAGTTCAATAGCATAGATACATGCATTCATAAGGACCCCATCTTTTTTGCAAAACCCTTTATCACTGACAGACACAGTCCATCAGTTCAAGGTTATTTGTGTTTTTTTCTTTTTTTCTTTAGGTTAATTTACCATGCATTCCTTTAAGGATTGTGATTGTGCATACATACCATTGTGGAAACCCAAAGAGGTATTGTAGTATCGCTTGAATTTTGACCCCCAGTGATTACTGTCAGACCTTTTGTCTAACTGAGAGGACTCAGGCAGACATCCTGCTGTGGGAGTGGTTTTGTTTTTGGAGAGGTGGATGCTGTTCATGGCACATTGATTGAAAGCGCAGAAAATCACATGTGCACACTCTAAGCACAGAAAACTAAAGCAACTTTTATTTTTCACATTCACCACTCGACTCTTCAGTCCTTTAGTTAATCTTGTCCACTGCTGTCAAACATTGTGGCAACTCTGCAGCTTTTTTTATTCTTCTACAGTAGCTTTGTCGTACTTTGAACCCGCCTGAAGACACCGGGCTTGCATAAATTGAGGGAATTGCATCCCATTGTAGTCACAGATTTTAATATTTATTTTAGATAATCAGTGAACAAACATCTGAAATCCAATTTAAACTTTTTCACTCATGCAGGAAACACAACAAATGTGTGGAAGAATGGGCAGATACGACAGACATTTATATTTTTGGCCTACAAGGAAAATCTAACACTAAAACCAACCTTCCATTATGTTTAGATTTTTTTTTTTTTTTGGCACAACATCTTTAATTTATTTTAAAATAATTGTATGGTTTATCACATAAATTTAATTTTATAATTTTGTGATGTCACAAAATGACAAAATGTCACATCACAGAATCATGAATTTTTAAGGGTATGCTTATTCATTCTTGAATAAAATTAGTCAAATTGCCAAATAGTTAATTATGTGATCAATATTGCAAAAATCAGCTGAAATATTACCACAATTTTTCTTTTTTGAACTTTCTAACCTCTTTATGTTGTAGTTAGTTTGTTAAATATGAAATTCTAAGGTTTTACCTGCTAATATTGGTAATAATCATATCAGTAGGCAATTACAGTTCCTTCAGTTGAGTTAATCCACATGTGCCCTTTCTATGTTATCGGGGTGGATAGGGGCTTTGGAGGTAGGCCTAATGAAAGACCTGAATTACTCTTTTATTCTGTGGAAAGACACACATGACAGTTTGCGGGAACGCTCTCCTATTCAACACCCACCTATTCCCATCTCTGTCTGTTTCTCTCTTATTCACCTTTTCTCATCCCCCCACCCCCAAAGTGCCATGTCTCACTCCATTTCTCCATACAATGGCTGTGCTGTATTGCAACTGTTCCTGAACCCCTGCAGCCACAGTCTGTCCCCAGGCCAAGTCTATGACACAGTTGGCTGGGGCAGAAGAAAGACCCTGCAGCCCTGCCTCATTAAAATGGTAAAGAGCTGGAGCAGGGCAGGAAAGCTAATCCCTCCACCGGTCCTCTCCTAGAGCCCTCATCTTCTGGCCTAAGACCCTGAGACACATAACACACATTTAATATCATGAGCAGCTCAGGGGTTTGCTAAAATACACAGCCCACGGGACATGGAACTGATAGGGATCAAATGGGACAGTTTTGGGAGCTTGGAATGAAGGAGATGGATTTGGGCTATTTTCAAGGAATGGCTCACTGATTAAATTTTAAAGTATTTATATGTTCCTCTACAATGTAGTCATGTCAATTTGACTGAGTATTTGTAAGAACAACATTTTTTTCCTCCCAATTTCCAGTTAAGAAATTGTAAAGTCGTCTCACAGCTGTGTTTGTTTAACTGACTGTTCCGGTGCTCGTTTTTCTGTTGCATATCCGCCAGAGACAGTCACACACATATAAAGTTACTGTGGTCGCATAAAAGGGTTTGTTTTATTTTTCAACCACAACTAAAACTTGCTAATTCATACAGTGGTTCAAATTTTAAAGAAGAGCATAAAAAAGTGAAACCAACTCCAAACCCACTGACACATTCAGTTTCAGAACATTTTAGCTGTGAGGCTTGCAAAATGAGCTAAAAACATGGAGATGTTAATTTCCCCAAAGATTAATGCTATGCAGGTACTTCAGTAAAGGCAGAAATAGTCATTTTTACTATTACTTCACAATGACAGCTTACAAAAAATGCAGTACTACAGTGTACTGTGAAGACTTAATTGTGTTTATCGATTGTGCTTAAACACTACAATGTCAGCAAATTGTAATACAACAGATTAAATCCACAGGGTCACATGCACTGCCTTTATACTTTTAGAAGTTCTGGTTTAGTACTTCTCCAAAGCTATGAAATATTGTTGAATCCTAAAATACATTTTGAGTTCAGTTTGCATGCTTATTGAGCTGGTCCACCTGAAGTCCTCTACGATAGATACTATTTTGCTTTCACCACAAAGTGATAAGTGAGAGGAAAAATGGGGAGAAAAAAAGGATAAAACGAGTGAGCAAACCCATCTGTTGGTGTCCAACGTTAAAGATCTAATGGAGCGGGTCTCTCCAGACTCCAGAAATGAGTGTTCTGGCTTTCGTTCAGCCCTCTGGCAGCTTTTGTAAAAGGGCATGACAAGGGTGTGTTTGGATTATGCTAATACATTCTACAGTGAAATTAAAGTTATATGCAGCCTTAGCTGTAGTCTGCTCAATCATTTGCTTTGAACAATGACAATAAAAATAGATTTAATACACTTTGATATTATCCTGAGTATGTACTGATAGCTTGTTCTCTCTTCTGAGGGCAGATCTTGATTGTGATAATTAACTAATCTCATAACACGGTGCACAAGTAACATAAACGGCCTTATTTGTTGTATATGTATATTTAAAATATGCATGCCTCTCAAAGGGATATCCCAGGGATCATTTCCATATTGCAGCCACAAACTGTTTATGCAAATAATTTCAGGTTTAAAAATTTAAAAGGCGTAGTGTGTATTTATGCCCTGCATCAATGTGTCAATAACCTTAGAAGACCACCTTATGTTGCTCTGGCAGTTTTCCACATCTAGAAATTGTTGCTCATTCTTTGATGTAAAATGGCTCAAAATCAGGTCAATTTGACACAGATTTTAGATCAATATTTTGACCAAGCCATTCTATTATAATAGTATACTTTGATCTAAACATTAGACCCTAACCGGCATGGTTAGGGTCTGTGTGTTGTTGGAAGCTCATCCTCCACCCCCGTCTAAAGTCTTCTGTAGCTTCTGCATTTTGCTCCATCCACCTTCCCTTCCAAATTTTGACCACATTCCCTGTCCTTAAAAACATCCTTTCAATATGATGCTCCCACCACTGTGTTCTTTGCTACTTTTTTGATCAGTTGTTTTGGTTGACTTTATGTAGGGGTCTGTCATTGAAGTGGTTGTATACAAATGCATGCAATTCTTCCCAGCTTCTAGTAAAACAAATTTTTCTATGGCCCAGTTATGCAAAATTCCCCAAATAAAATAGTTGCAACATGAGGGAACATAAAGAAGTTCAAGGGATATAAATATTTTTGCAAGAAATTTTACAAGGTACTTTCTATCATCAGACTCCATTTATATAACTTATAACATAATTGAATGTTGTCACATTACTAAAAATTTGCGTGTACTCTTCTGGCTTGAAAAATAATTGTGAATTCATATTCATAATTACTCAGCTGATCACAGCCGTTTCACATTAAGTCTGGGGAAACAATGACCTTTTCACAGAGCCTGACGAATTAACAGTTTTTGTGGAAAGCTTTTGGCGAACGCGATTCGGCTTTTGTTTCTGTACAAGTATCTGTGATGTTGAATGCAGAATTGTGTAGCTGTTTCCAGATGCTATAATGAACTATTTCAATTGCAAGGCTGTAGATGACTTGATTTATTCAGAGAGGATTCTCATCTGCCTTGGGTGATCTTGGAATCCATACATAAGCGGGTGTGGACTGAGAAAGCTGCAGCTAATTTAGGACAATAAGCACTACACACTTGAAGCTTTAATGATCAGAATTAGCATGATTCAGATGTTAATGTATTCATTATTTATAATACTCATTTTCTGTGTGGGATTTGTAGTTTCTGCCAAAGACTAAAGAGATGAAATAAATTTTTTTCTTACAGTAATTACTAATCTCCCTTTATTTCATTGCCAAATTATTTATGTTGGCCCTTTTATTGTAGGATTATATTGGATAGGTGGTAATTTAGCATTAACATTTTTGTCTGTGTGTACCATAAACACATAGTTTGGAGTTAATTACTATAATCATGATTATTAAATAGCTGTTTTTCTGTCACTGCCCTTCATTTGCCATATTCTGCAATAACAAACAATTATTTCATACTCAAGTGTGTGTGCACACTTACACACACAGCCTTGTGTGTCAGTTGGCAGTTAGCCAAGGCCACAGACATAAGGCAGTGACAGTAGATGACATCAGTTAAGATTAAAGGCAGTGGGAGTGAGTAGAGCCATAAGAATGGCAGGTTCATAAATATCACATGCAGGGATGCCCCTAATACTACAGAGTACTGTATCATCACAGAGCCCCATCATAATGGAAGGACCCAGAATTTGTAGGTGACAATGTGACCGTCTGAAGGAGTCTGCAACCATGTGGTGAAGGCATGGAAGATGTCAACCATCTCCACTTGCTGCATAATTCAGAAGTCATTTTATAAAAGTTCGCAAAAGGCAATTTGTACACTTTTTCTTCTGTATACTTTTTACTGCTAAATAAAAATAACACACCAGAGAACTGAGAAGCCAAATTGTTCCAGTCCAAAATACACAGTCAAAAAAATCAAATAGACAAAGCAATTTAGGGCAGTATTCTCAAATGCTCAGCTGTCATTATCTATACTTAATTAAAAGGGTCAATGGCCATCTTTTTGGAACAAGGTGTAATTAGTTAACTGGTCGTCTTTTCAGGCAAAGGTAACTTGCCTGCTGTTGATTTACAAGACTGTTTTTGTAGCTGATATAAAAATTAAAAAAGGAGCATTAATCGCATGCAGCAGAGCTTGATCCACTGCTCTTGAGGATGTTTTTACACATGCCTCAGAAGAGTCAACATTTTTTAAACCGTCAAAAATAACTTGGAATAATTAATATATATTTTGTCTACACATGGTTGTAAGGAGGCATCAGTGTTTGAAAATCTATTTCAGTTAATGTTAGCAAAGATAAAAGCAGCATCATTTTTTTAACTGATTTGAATGAATTATGCAAAAGAAAAAGCATTCAACCAGTTAGAATTTTCACCAGACTTGCAACAGAAAACTCCATGCAGAGGTTCTAATGAAAAATCACTCTTTTCTACCCTTGTAGTCAGTTTTTTCAGTAAATGTATCAATCAGATAGCATAAAGTTAAATAGACAATACCCGCACAGTGTTGTACATGCAGTCGTTATGGTAACCAAACCTTGGTCATGTTGCTCTTTGGTGTAAAGGCATTTATGTATTTACGGCTGGATACTCACCCACTGACACGGTCCCCTCATTTCCACAGCTGTTGTCTATACTATGAATGCACAAACAGACACAGTGTAAATGAACAAAAAAAAAGACACACGCACACGCACCCCCACAATGCAGCAGAGCAGTAAAGAGATGCTGGGATTCAGTAATTGAACCTGTGATGCTGTTTGTAAGCTGCCAGTGCATGTATGTGAGCAGAAACAGACTTGTACACACACTGGGGTATATTCAGTTACTTTTGCAGGTTCTACTTTTTTCTCTTAAAGCTGAGTAGATTTCAGAGCACCTTTTGAGATCTGCGATGCCTGGCTGACTCAGATACACCATACACATTTCTCCAGGTTAATGTTACTAGAGCTTCTGGTTTTCAAACATAAGGGGAAAAGGTAGAATAGATTTGATTTCTAAACTTTGGGTTTGTTGGTCTGCTGCTATGAAAAGGAATTATTTTTGACCAAAAATGTAGTAATTTTTTTGGTCTCTCTTTGTTGTTTATACTTCAGATTACAGTTTTGTGTATTTGTGTGTAGACATTCTTTTTGTGTTTCTTCAACCAGCATGTGTCCATGTGAGCATATTTGTGCGTCCCCAGTGAGGTGTGCTCTCAGCTCTGTGTGGGTGTTTCACAGACAGCCAAGAGACCAACTGGGAAATTTCCCATCAGCCCATTGCAGTGCAGGTTAACCACTAAAGGCTCTGAAATCCATAGCACAACACAGGCCTGCCATTTCCCCTCCATGTCTATGTCCTTCTGTCTCCAAAAGCATCCTCTGCACTGCTCTCACTCTCCATTCCCCTCAACCTCTCCTCTATTCTCTCTCTGTCTCCCTAGATGAATCAGAGCAGAGATGAAAAGCTTTCAGGAATGCTGGCAGACAGACAGTGCTTTACAGTAATCTAACCTGGGGAAGATGAAAGCCCACTGGGATGCTGGGAATAGAGAGAGAGGGGAAAGGTGAAAGAACAGAACGACAGAATAAAGTTTAAGGGAAGAAAGAAGAAGAAGGCAAAGATGGGACAGGCATGCAAAGAAGGAACAATTTAGGGATGATGGAAGGATGAGTTTTGAATCTATTGACATAAATTGGCGAGCTTATTTGGCTTAGTGAAGGAATTAGTGACTTAAAAGGTGGTTTAAGCAACCTAACTTATATCAAACCATTACACAGAAAAACCAAAAATAAGAAGAATCAAGTTAGATTAAGTTTTCAAAATTGCCAAATAGCCAAGGAAATATAGCTGACATATCCCATTTTGGGGTGATGTTTTGGTATAATAGTTATTGATAGGACTTCAATGGTATCGCTATATGCAGCATGTTTCCAACTGTGTCAACTTACTGCAACTTTTTTTCTTCAGTGGGAATTTTATAAAACATATAAATCTTTTGCTTTTTGACTATTGTTGAACATAAGTATTATCACACATTTTAGAACAAATGAAAATATAGAGTCACAAAAGAGTGAATGGCCAAAGCAAAAAATAGTTGAATTTGTAGAGTTTTTCTGTTACTTATACAAATAATTCCCACCATATTGTCATATGAAATTTGTTAAATTGCAGTACTTCTTTCTGTAGTAAAGCAATAAGGACTTTGTTTAGCTGAAATAATTGTATGGAGATTAATCTCTTCTGCACAGGATTCATGACTGCATGAAAGAAACGTACTGCCAAAAAACGTTGAAGTATAAAATAAAGTAAAATAAACAAAATATTACAGAAGCACTCTTAAGAAGAGCCTTAAAAATATGCAGAAAGTGAAGCGTCTGGAAAATTAATGTAAATTGAGTGCTACTGTTGAGCAACAAAAAAGGAGGTTAAAGAGGTTCTCTTTTTAGCTTGGGGAGATTTAACAGTGTTTTTGAATTGGACCTGGTATTATAGCCACTTTTGTGTTATGACTAAAAACACAGTTTGCCAAAACTTGTCCAAGTTACAAACATGCGTTTTCCACTTCAACAGAGAAGATATGATTTCCAAACTTTCTGCATTAGTTGAATAACTAAAAAAGTTTAAGTAATCCAATTCTGGTTATTTTGTGGCTGAAAGGGACCTATGGTAACTTTAAGCTATGTGTTCATGCTGTTATGGATGGTATCTCAGGGTTTTTTTGTAATGAAAAGAAATCATGTGACTTTTGACCCCATCCCATTTATCTAAAATATTGAAATTAGACTTATTAGCCTAATTGAGAGAATCCATCCTAGAATCTCTGAAAATATCATTTTGGGATAAGAGCTTAACATTATTTTTAGCATAAAACGACTCCTCATCCCTAGAAGTGAAGTTTATATTAATTGTACTGCTTTTCCGTCAATTAACAAGCCTTCTGATTCTTCAATAAACATTTTTAAAGCTAAAAGTGGATTTCTTTTTGAATGTGTAATTTTTAGCCGATGTACAACTTTAAGGGCGAAAATAACGTGAAATGAAAGTGAAGGGGAGAATTAAACAAAAGCAAACCATGAACACTTTCAGTATTGTAATTACTGCAAGTTGCAGTCTTTTGAAGAGGTTGGCACATAGTGTAATTGTGGCTGTCATACAGATGACAGAAGACCAACACAAACCTGTGGAGTTGAAATTTCAGACCCTACTCAGTGGAACAAACTCAATTGCAACACTGCTCACTAAGCACTGAAGTAGTATCAAGTGTACCACTGTTGTCACTTGAAATGGTTTTGGCATTTGGAGGGGGGAGCTCCTCTAGTTTGTGTCTGTGTGCGTGCACTTGCTCGCGTTCGTCCTTTGAATCATAATGTTGGTGGAGGAGACCCGTCTCCGCTGTGACAAATCCTACCTTGTGCACCTTGTACTTCCTGTACAAAATGAGAGAAGCGCACCACACCGAATCGCTTCCCAACCTAATTGAAATTTTGAGGCATAAGAGGATTTCTGTGCAATGCAAGCTGACAGGTCCCATTCAGCAAATATCCTCTTAGATTCCTCTCTCACGCTGTCTCTCTCTGGGAAAGAATTAACTTTTATCTGCCTTCACGTTTTAGTGCAGCTTACAGCCATCTTTATCTAACATTTTGCAGGTGATGTGTCTCAGTTCCTCCCTATTTCTTTTCTTTGTCTCAGTTTTTCCTTCTGTCATTCAGGCTTGCTCTGATGTCAGTGGCACACAGATTGGCTCTTTTTGTGTCATACTTTGCTATGCCACTTCTTGAAAGGGCAGGATAGTTGGACAGGAAGAAATTACGTTGACAAAGATGGCAGAGTCAGACAAAGTGCAAGCAAGAGCCATGGGATCAGAATTTTCAAAGAATGGCTGTTATTAAATATATTTGAATGACACTATCAAAAAGTCATATAGTGAGGTGCAGAAGTGCACCTATCCTCTTATAGTTTTTACATTTTGTCATATTACAAACAGTAACTTTAATGTATTTCATAGGGATCTTATGTAATAAACTTATACCAAGCAGCATATACTTGCTCAATAAAAGTAACATTTTTGTTTTCAAAAACAAAGCATTCCACAGCATGATGCTACCACTAACGTGAGGATTGGGTCCTTATGGTGAAATGCGTTGTTTTTGCAGAAAGCCCAAAGAGTTCAGTTTTGGCCTCATTCGTCAACAACAGCATCTGCCACATGTTTTCTTTCTCTCTTTTGTGGAGTGTGTAAAAGATCACATGGGACCCCTTATCCTTTTCTTTTAACAGCTTTCTTTTTGACACTCTTCCAGGCCAGATTTGTGGAGTGCCTGACTAATAGCCGTCTTGCCAACAGAGCTGTGGATTTCTGCAACTCCTCTAGTTACTATTGACTTACTGGTTGCTTCTCTGATTATTGCTCTGCTTGCCTGGCTTGTTAACACTATATCTTCATAGGTTTGCTGTCTTACCACACTCTTGAATGGGTTATTGTTTTAAAATCTAACCATACTTTCACCTTCAGTGCAACCTTTGCCTTGAATTGACTTGTAACAAACAGCATATTCCTAAAGTAGTCTTAGTTTGATCCAGCCAGCAACCTGCATGACACTGCATTTCCATTATGTTTCACAGTTCAGTACCTAATTTGTTTGTTTCCATTTTGTGCGCCCCCAAGTACAAAGATATTTGCAATGGTAACATTAATTTTGTTAAAATGCTTACATGGTTTTTATCAGTTCCCTTTGTCTTGATAATAACCAACCATCCCGAAACAACACCCTAATTTATTTATTGGATAAAGTTATTTAACTCCCACTGTGAAGCCTCCATTATCATGCAGAATACCCTGCTTTTATGCTATCGCATAATGCATGGGCGTGAAACGCTAATGTGCTCCCTTGATAGATCAGAGCTAATTTTAGAAAAGCTCCCACAGAGGCATTGGAAAGGAGCTGATATCAGGATGTCTTCATTGGTATAACATGTTTGAAAAGGATTGAGAGAAGAAACTATTTGTATACAGTTATTTGCTTAACTCTTTTAAGACTAAGTATATATTGCATTTCAAATCTAAGCAAGATCTTCAGTAAAAAAAAAAATTGTAACAAACACAAATAGTTCATGTATTTTTCCTGGTTAGTTTTAAAAACAATGGAGCAAAAAAATGCATTCTATAGTGCCAAACATCGTTTTTGGGGAGGTATGGCTCTCCATATGGGCAGACATGGAAATAGAATTGTTTTATAAACTATGATAAATGTGTTGGCCTCGAAGGGATGTGGGTGATTTGAATGAGGAAAAAACATTGTGAATAAATAACGCGTGTGACTTGGAGGAACTAAGCAGCTTCTTTTAGGCATATGTAATGTGATTGTTTTTACTTTTGATCTTTTTTCTTTCTAGGCAGGTTATTTAATATAACAGCATTTTGTAGGAGAATGCTGTAAAAGTCTAAAGTCTGTTGTTTAAATATTTATAGATCTCAAATAGATGTCAAAATTTCACTGTAGAAAGTTAGATTTTATTTTAGATTTCTAGTCACGTCCATGTTTTATAGGAATATTATTTTTGGATCTTGAGAGGAAAAAGCTTTTGTGAGTTTGTAATTTTTGCTTAAATCATACACTGTACATTCAGATAAGTGGTTCCCAGTTAAGTTTATCTTACAGAAACACACCTATGTGTATTTTATGTGGCCATACTTTCGGAGATGAAGGAAAAGAAATATTTGCCAGTAAAAATCAGAAAAATGTCACATATATTTTTGTACTTTGATAGCCCTAAAATAAAATCAAGAAAAAGGAACTGCCTTCAGATATAGCTCTGTAGTATTTGAGCAGCATGACCCAAAGTCCCCATCTACTCTCCTTGTTCTTCATTTTCTCTGTGCCTCTCTGTCTCCCCCTCTCCATGTTACATGAGCAATGCAATTTTTCCCTTCAGCAGAAAGTAGGTATAATAGATGGGATGTGCCAGTCTATTTGGTAAATGAATAAAGGCAGAGGAAGAAAGATGAAATATAAAAAAAGAAGCTCCTTCTGACAAAAGAAAGGAACTTACAAATGGACAAATGCAGAGCGTATGTAGGGATCTGAGAGATTCACACCTGCTTTTCTCTGAGGAATTGGTTCTGAGGTGCTTCCATATTTAATTGGAAACCTGGGAAAGATCCTCATAAATCACCAAAACACAAAACTGAAGGGTAGGCAATGAATGTTTTCTAGACATATATGAGCACACAACACACACCCACCCACACACTGCTCTGAGAGAGTAAGCCCATTGATAATTTATAAATTCATGTATGTGTGGTCTTCAGCTGGAGTCAGTGATCCAAAGATTTAATATGTGCATGTGTGCTACTTTTATTCTTATCTGTCGTCACCACACAAGCAGAATACAATTTCTCATAAAAAAAAAAAAAAAAAGTGTTTTCATTTTTCTCAAAGACCTAAAACTCCCATTCCTGGATCATATTACCTGACTCAGTGATTATACCAGATCTAAACAGTGGATGTGTTGTGTTGGGGAAGAAAAAAACACTGCACGAAATGGCACAAAGTAGTTGTTTGCATGGGACAGATTGCATATGCTATGTTTTTACATAAGTGTGTGTATGTGTGGGAGAGTATTTGTATGTCTGCTGAGTTTTTTTCTGATGGCAGTGTTTGGTAAGGAGATCCAGAGTTCTGTCTGCTCCCAGACATCGTCTGGCTTTCAGCTCCCCATCTATTATTCACACACCTGCTCAGACACTCTGATCCACACACAGATGCTTCTGTTGCGTCTTACTTTTTAACTCAACTTTAGTTTCCACATTTGTTGTGGAACTATTTCCCTTTGATGTCTTTTTTTTTTTATTTTTATTTTTTTTTATAACTTTTAATTAGTGTAAAATTGAGACCTTTGTCCTCATCTCCCAGAATACCAGTCTCTGTCTTCAAGTCAATGAGCTGTTCCTTCTGCTGATAAAAAAAAAAAAGCTGAGAATGAGCATTGACATGAGAAATTGAGACAGAATGGTGACCAGTAAAATAGGAACAAACCTGTAAAACAAAAGTAGACTTGGTAAAAGAACAAAACAAAGTTCTGAGTTATCCCTCCACTTTGAGCTAAGTTGATCAGAGTCTGTCATTAGACCATTATCAGGCCCAGACATCTTTGTGGAGACATTTCTCTTCTTCACTACTGAGGTTAGACATGCTGCTGATTGATTTTTATAGAAGCAGATGGTCTCATGAAGTGCAGTCTACTATGCACCTTGCATACTGATGGTTAAAGGTCACAGTGGGGTGTTTGGGAGTGACCTAATGAGTGTTGATCAAAGTCTTTCAGAGAACCCTTATTGGAAGAGCTCATATTCTTCTAAGGTCCCCTAAGAGAGGATCTTAGAAAGTATACGCTGTTTGTGTAATATTGATCTAAGGTTTTTGAACACATCCAACGCATATTTCCATGGAGGGTTGGGCAAATTGGTGATTGACATTTAAAGAGGAGAGACTTGGGTGACTAAAAATAGTTTTGAAGGCCTTTTGGACCTTTTAGAAGTAGTTGACCTCAGAGGTCTGCTGTGCATATGAATGATAGCAGTAAGTGTTACATTGAGCAGTAGGAAAAGTATTTTCTTCTTCATCTGCTTGTGCAACACGGTCTCCCCAAATATGCCTCCCTGCACATATGCTCACTGCATTTTGGGCTGAAATATTGACTGGCAGGCTCCTGCATCCACAGGCTGCATTCCAGCTGGACGAAATAAGTAGGCATGAATTTAGGAAGCAGTCTTCTGACATTTTAAGCAAAAGAGCAAGTTGCGTACTGCAACTAGCGATTGTAGACAAGTATTCAAAACATATATTTAAAATAACATGTAAAGCAGTTGTAACGATTTAGGAGCATTTAATTTTGTAGCAATACATGGGAAGTCTTTCTTAATGAACCATTAATAATGCTGAGTATTTGTTTCAAGGTATATCAAAGTATTTTAAAAACTAAAAGTCAAAGTGATCAGACTTTACTCTGGCCTTATGAAGAATAGAGTAATACTGTGCACTGCTTGTGAGCTGGCTGAAACAAGGTTCCTGCACGTTTTTAGAAAAATATGTTTTCCTGTTTTGAAATATCTTTGTCTACAATAAATGTGTAGTCAAGATGTGAAGCCCTGACAAATGATGAATCAAATGATTTAATACTACAGATAAGGTAAAACTGGCATGTCTGCACATTACACACATGAACTAATCCTCTTTTTATTAAATATTTTGACTAGGTATCACGTCATGCATCAGTTGAAAAAGTGATATAACAGATGACAAATATTTGATGTGTGTCCATCCATACAGTGCTGTCCCTACTGAAATCAAATTGAACCGCATGATGTACTGACTCCACCGCTCAGACTCTGCCTTGAAAAGCTTGATGTGATTGGCTCATTTGGTGCCCTCCCTGCACTTGGGAGCATGTTGACTCCATTAAACTGTGGCTCATAAGTGCCCCAGGAGCACTAAATATAATGGGGTACCCTCCACTATGTAGGTCTGACACCAGGTTGCAGCACTAATAGAGACACAGGTGGTGCTATTCCATCACATTATGCTGCTGCTTCCTCTGTGGGTCTTTGAGGCCCAGTCTTTGCTGCTGCGGGACTTACTAAAGCAGGAACTTTTATCACTGTGAAAACATTTGATAACAAAGTGCAAACATTACAAAAATAATTGGTAGGAGACGTGAGAGTTGTTTTTACTCAGGCAGGTAAGGTATTTGTCAGCAATAACTAGGCTATGTCAGAAGATCTTTGCCTGTCGCCTCAAATGCTGTCCCGTGGCTCTAATGAGATGGTACAAAAAGAAAATAATGGAGTACCGTATGTGACAAGGGAGAATTATAAAAGTGAAAAATCAATGGACTGAAATATAAAGCAGTACTTTGAGAAATGAAAAGGTGAATGGGAGGGGAATAAAACAAAAGATGGAGGAGCTTCTGACAACTGCATAGAGAATTTGGACTCAACCTTTATACCAACAAGTTCCAGAGAATTTAATTTGAAAACATTTATACAGAAGAGAGTTGTAAAAAATTTTGGCATGAATGTGTATGCTCACTTGAGAGACTGGTAGATAAATATGTTATTTAAGATGCAACAGAGGAACCAATATTAGTAATTTAACAAAAGAAACAAAGGTTCCTCTCATAACACAAGATGAAAAAGTCAATGATAGTGACAGCTGACAGCTCGCAGTCCACAGGTCACAGATGTTCTCTAGATTGAACTGGCTTTAAGCCTACAGCTATTTCAAACCAACCCAAACGATGTGACTGGGAGACAGAGCAAGATAACTGTTTAAGGGAAATAAATAACAAAAGTTGCGCTGTTTGCTCCCCAAACCTCCCACTTGGTCACACTGCTCTAAGGCAGATCAGCAGTGACGGCAATGATAGCGGGGAGACCTGTCACTCATTCTTTAGAGCCATGGGGGAGATTGAAGAAGGAAAGCAGCACAGGGGGGAGAAATGAGCTAGGAAGTCTCCAGACACTTGTCCCCTTTTCACGATCAACACCATCATCTTTCACAATAACATTCTTGTCCTTCTCCTCTCTCGGTGCTTTTTCTGTTCATCTCTCGGCAGGGGATAAGATTTTATTAGTAGGTTGCTTGGAGCTGCAGGCTAATGGGCAGCACACCTTTAATGCCACAGTGGCCAGTCACTGAGTCAGGGGTCCAATCACAGTGCTGTCTGATAGAATAAGATCACGTGTGGTACCTGTGATAAATGTTCATTGTATTGGTTCCAGCAGAAAAAGGAATTCACATTTACAGTGGCTTAGGGTTCGGGATCAGGGGATTAGTGGTTGTGTTCTTGAACTCACTGTGATGCTAAACCAGAAATTCATAGCATAGTAGAAAAAAAAAATCTGTCTAACTGTAACTGTTGATAATAATATCCATCTTGGCACAAAAAATTCAACTTCACCTAAAAAAGTACCCCAACAGTAATTAACTCAAATGTGTCAATTAATCTATCAGTGGTCTCCAAAGCCATGACAGATACACATACTGTATATAAATTCTGTTTGTATACTTCTGATTTTGAAGACATCAATAAAAAAAGAATGACATTTTCCAGTCACTATTGAGATATAACTGAAAACATAAATTTGTTCTGATTTTAATTTTAGATGGTCAGAAAAAAAGTTCTTTTAATTTGGTGTATGCACATTTGTGGTTTAAACCACAAATTATACTTTATTCAACTTTAGTAGATTTTGGGTTTCTTTATCTTACTTTTGTTTTTTTAGTTGTGAGGAAAAAAAATAAGTAATCTCAGTAAATCTCAACTCAACAGGCAGGCCAAATGAGGAGGTCATATTCTTACACAGCTTAGAGAAAGTGACAATATGAATCTCTGTAGTTCCCTGCTAACAATGACATTTCCTTGATTTGCACCAACAAAGCACCTTCCTCATAGTGCACGCATGAGGAGAAAGGCGTTAATTAAAATCCTGCGGTGCAGCAGATATGCCTAATTGCAAATATAAAACAGAGTCGAGAATTAAGGCATAGAATGAGTTGACTTCCACTCTGTGGGTTTTTTTACTCCTTCACCCTCCTACAGAGAGAGAGAAAGTGAATGTGGGGGTTGAGTCAAGAGGAAAGGAAGAAGGAAAGAAGGATGATCTTAAAAGTACATTTAATGGGCTGAATGAATATTTAAGTCCTAAAACGGAAACTGGTAAAGCATCAGCGCACTGTTGTCTTTTTGGATAGCTCCGAGATAAAAGCTATACCCATTAAATGTGAAATATTACACCAAGAGACAATGTAAGTGGAGACATAACCCTGACATTTATTATCCATGTGTGTCACTGCTTGTTTGTTTCAGGACAGTTTTTGTGCCTTTTTCATATTTTCCTCAGATTAAAACTTATGTTTATCAGTTAAACTCTTGGCACTGAATAGAGAATGAAATGTGATTAGCTGTACGAGCAGTGTTACTCTATCCTGACACCCAATGTTAATGTGCCATGTTCTCATTGATACACATAGATTAATGTCAAATCTACTACCCCCGCTCCCACACACACACATCTTGTATAAAAAGAGACATGTTTGCTCTGTCATTGATTGGCATTAGCAGATGAAGCCAGTCAGCTTTTGTACACCCCTTCCCTTCTCTGTACCATATGTTTCAATGAGCTGAACAGATTTGGGCAGCCAGACAGGCACCATTGTTATTCTGTCTGTGTGAAGACAATGCGTGGAGAGACATATTGGCATGATTTAGTGTCGATGTGTTGTTTCTTTTCTACCCGTCTCTTTTTACAGTAAATGTTCTTCTCTATTGTCCCTGTAAATCTGCCGGTGTGTCTTTCTAAGCTTTTAATGCATGTCCTGCCTTGCATGGTTGACTTGCTAACGTTCTGCTTTGGCTATACAGAGAGGCTGGAAACCTGACCATGTGTGACAGGTTGGGTTACAGAGTCCTTTGACATGTGTATACAGTGCTCCTGGACTGAAAGGCTTGATATCTAGAATGGGTTTAGACTTGTGACCTTAAAAACAAAACCACAAAATAACCACCTTATTGTACAGTGCACTTCGAAAATATTGACACCCAGAGAACCTTGCAACATTTTGTCACAGCACAAAGTAGTGTTGTGAAGAGGAAAAAAAATTTTTTTTTTATACACACAATTAAACATAAAAATCTGAAAAACATGGTATGCATTGGTGTTTGTCTGCACTGACTTGATATTTGATAGTCTCAGATGCTTTACTGATTTAAACGCTCTTTCTTCAAGGGTTACCCTGCATTTGTCTTCAGTCACTTTCCATTAGCTCTGTCAACTTCTCAATCCCTGTTGATGTAAAGCCATCCTGCAATATGATACTGCCACCACCATGTTTTAAGGGGAGTGTTTGCATTTCGACTGTAACTCAAAAAGCTCAGTTAAATTGGACATAAATGGACTATCTTGTAGTTAGGTGTCTTCTCAAGGTAATTGGTTGCACAGAATTTTGTATCAGATTAAAGAGGTCTAAGTACACCCACACTTATACTTTTTTTTTTCAAATTAAACAAAAGTTTCTTGAAGTACTATGCAGTACTTCACACTGGCCCATTGCATGAAAACCACAATAAAAATACAATATAGTTTGTGTTTATAGTTTGGTTCTTTAAGTAGATAACTGCTTGTGCACAGCTACTGCAGCTTTAAGGTAAGAAAAATTAGCATTAAAAGTGGTTATTACACATTCTTGAAAATTATTAAAACTCTTGGAATTACCAGAAAAAAGAGCTGACTTTTTTGAGCTGCAGGAATCACAAAAAGCTTAGGTTTTGCCCAGGAGTTCGTTTCAGAGGATTAATGAAATTTCTCACCTAAATATTGTGAAATTCCAGTTTCCCAGCATGCCCCATGACTTTGGATGACATTCTGCTCCAGCCCACTCACCTCACTGTGTATGTCAAACCAGTGATACTTTAGTCAGCAGCTTATTCTGGCTTCCTTTACCCGCATTTTGGTCATGGTGTGTGTTCCAGCCACGCCATGTTAGTATGTGTGCAATGCTCAACAGACTGCGGCTCTGTGTGACAAGTCTTCCTTTTGCTGCTTCAAAATCCATGACAAAGCAGTCAAGGACAGAGTGTTGCACTGTCTATCACCAACCTCAATCAGAGGCACAAAGTTACTGTCTGTTTACAACTTTCAACATGTATTTTTAAAGTTATTTTGGCTGTCAATAGAGATGCATCACTTATATGAACTGAAAGTGAACATTTGTGGTTTTGTTCTTTTGAACCCTAGTTGATGCTGGGTCTTGACTATTCCTCTAATTTCTTCTAGTTGCATACAGAGTTGTGGCCAAATATTTTTACACTGAAGGGGATTTTGTTTTTCATAGCCTATACTTCTTTATTCTTAGATCTCCATTAGTAGATGTTTCTATAGCACACTCGGTCAATTAAAAGACAACCTTTTTACTCATTTCCAAAACCTTTTCGTGGAAATATTTAACTTTATGCAAAGCCTAAATATTGACTGTTTATTATCACTTTCGAAATGTCAGAAATTTGCTTTAAGTGTTTTTCAGGTTTGAATGTTTATAAAAATGAGCATAGAAATTTATTTCAGTTGTAGTCTTTGATTATCCAGTTTTCTAACGGACTCTAGACTGACCAGGTTCAGTTGCAGCATTTGAGCTTTTATTTTTTTTATTTATTCACAAATGGAATTATATTAATAATAACAAAGCTGTGTTTTAAAGAATCTACGTTATGTAGGATACTCAAGTCCTGACTTTGAAATCCTTTTATGTCCAAGAGCTACAGATTTTAAAATGGATATAAAGTAGTACTCTTGCTAAAGATATGCTTCACTTTGGTATTTTTATGCACAAAAATACCAAAAAAAAAAAAATTCTCATATTTAAAGAATGTAACTGATTTAAAAACTTCAATCAAACGGTTTATTTAAAAGGAGAGTTTCTTCATCTGTTCATTATTACTGCAGACCTCACTTTTCTGCTTGTGTGTGCATGCAGTAACTTGTCTATTCCACTAGGGGACGCAGTTCATGTCCAAATTCGTCCATTGTAGAAGGCATTACTTTGTTTAAGCATTGCTAGTGCATGTCTTTATTGATTTTTTTAAGATTTAGACATGAAAAAATGTGAACAACTTTTTATTGTCTTCAAGCCACTGGAAATTCTGAGTACCCAGCCATTTACTGTCTTTAATCAGCAGTCAGAAAAGATGAGAGCTGGAGTCTCTGTGAGAGCTTTTAACAGAGTGAGCTTTTCTGTGTCTCCCAATGCCTGAGTGGTACATGTTCTTTGACCTTTAGATGTTAGTATACATCTTAGCTGCTCCTCCCTGAGGCAAAAGCAGATCTGCCTGGAAGTGATTGTTTCTGGGTTGTGCTAATGTGATAGCACAGATTAGCATTGTAATCCATTTAGCATAGAGCAGCTAATCCACTTTATTACTGTTGAAAAGGAATCAGATAATATTGGCTAGCACCACTGTTCTGCCTTAATGATTTTTGACTGATGAGAAATTAAGACATTCTGTATTAATAATTGATGTTTCTGATGATGAGTCCAGGATTAGTAGTGACATAATAAACCACATAATTTCATTTTTACCTCTTGTGCAGGAAAAAGTGTTATCTACAGGGCTTTACAAAGTATTCACATTTTGTAACATTACACCAAGTTGTGTAAAATATTTTGTTGGGATTTTATGTGGTGTGTCATGCATTTGTATTCAACACAAATGTTGAATGACTCATTTGTAGAACTAACTTTTTCTGCACCTCTGGGACTTCTTGAGACCTGCGAGCTTTGTATATAATATATATCTTTGAGAATTCTTCAACAAAGTAGGTAAGCTCAATCACACTGAATAAGGAGTGTTTGTGAATAGCAATCTTCAGGCTTTGCCATAGTTTCTAAGAAGCATTTAGGTTTGGACTTTGACTGGGACATTCTACCACATAAACGCTTGATATAAGCAATTTCATTGTAGCTCTGGCTGGTAGCATGATGTGTCATCACCATGTTTCACAATGGAAATAGTGGTGTGTTAAGGAGGATGTGAACCACATAGTATTATGTGTATACACCAAAAAGTTCATTTTTGGTCTAAATTGAGCATCTTCTGCTTTTTCTTGGCACTCTTTTGTTGTTGGCTTCTTGGCTGTTTCACTAATTAAGCCACACTGATAGATGGATGGCTGATTCCTGGTATGTTTGTAGTTGCACTGTAATCTTGATTTGCAAAGCTTGGGAGATTATTAACTAATCTTCTCTAACAAACCTCTAAGGAATAAACTACATGCAGGCAGACTCAGTTTACTAATTAGGTAAGTTATTTGCACTGGATTTTAGCTTAGGCCGTCAAAGAGGGCTAAATATAAATGCAATAAAGTATCATTTTATAATGTAGTATGTTTTAGGATAAAACATACTTTTTGTGGAGAAAGCCAAAAGCTTTACAGGCACAGCTGCCTTTGTAAAATGTGTCAAATGGTCAATGATACTTTATATGAACTACAGAGTTTGCGACAAAGTCTGACAATCTTCAATTCAAATCAGTGGCTCTCCCTTGCGTGCTCCTCTTTAGTCCCAGTGTGACTTAACTCGCCAGTATTGCATGCTTGTGGACATGCGGTGCTCTCCCTGGTGGCTTGTTTGTTTTGTTGGTGGTCAGATCCAGAGATGATATACAGGAGCTTCCCATTGAAGCCTCTCTGCTCCCTAGTGACTGTGAATCTGTCCCAACACAATAAAACTCTATACTCAGCCACTGCTATAGACTGTCAGCTCTTAAACTCTATGCAACTCAGCACTTGGTCATTTGCACTGGGGGTAATATGATACACTCATCTTTCACTGAATGCACATTCATTCACATGTGGTGTTCTGTAGGCATATGCACCTAAAATGAACTCACCTAATAGGCCAGATTAGATAACCCCACCTGCTGAATCTGGCTTTAGTTCTTGTAATAGTTTCTTTCTTCTTGCCTCCTTCTCTTCTTTCCCCCGCCTATCTGCCTTCTGTTCTTTTCTGTGCAGCTGACCCCAGTCCATACAATGACTCCCAGTGGAAGTGTGTCAGGCTTTGATAAAACAGAACTCGAGGTTCTTTGTGATCAAGGTCACTACCTTCTCCGAGCAGGAGGCATGGCAGAAGGGAAGAATGGCTGGGAAACAAACAAGAAGGCAGACCTGAGTGAAATCAGGGTGAAAGATGGAGCCTGTTTGAAGAAATGTCATGTTGTGAAACTGGATATTTGAGGGAACGGCAGGGCAGTACCTAGACTGCACATAGTTTCTCAGTTTATGATATAATAGATGACTGTTTCTGTGAAGACAAAAGAAGGTGTGGCTGGAAGACAGACACGCAGAAGACATTTTGTGCATTTGTATCTTTTGGTAGAGAACATTGTGAAATTTAAATAATGGAATTTTAATCTCCCAATATAAAGCTTTGAGAAATTCAAAATTATAAATAGCAATGCCCTGGTTATTAACAGCTCTACGGTCTTGAAAACTTCAGCTTTCAAGGAGCCAGGGCTTTTTGTTGTTGTTGTTTAATGGTGGCAGAGGGAACACAGAGAGTTTGTTGTCATAATCTTATTATAATTAAGCATGAAGTGACTCACCTGCCTGGTCGACCATCTGCTTCCTGTCCAATTATCTCCTGTTTGTGCCCGTTACCTGCAAACACTTTAGACTGAAGGGCACAAAGAACTACCAAGAGTCATTACAACTTTAATAAGACTTGCCTTACATTTGTCCGTATGTCCATAGAGACCAGTGTGTATGTCTGTGTGTGCAAGTTTGCGTAGGTTTGTGTCAGAACAGCATTTTTCTGCCAAATTAGAGGAAGAGGAGCAGATTTAGAATAGAATATAGTTTGAGTGTGTGCATGTGAGAGACGGGCTTTGTAAGCAGATGTCCTGGCACCGCTCAGACCCTTTCTATCACATCAGTGTGCAAAGTGGCAATTTCATGCCTTTTCTGCTGAGTAAACTTACCTGGGGATTCGTGGAGCACAACTCTTGCCCAGATGCCATATTACCATAATTGCTTTGAAATTACTCAAACTATGATCGAGAAAGATGTACTATTGTGATGCAGCAATTAAAGCTATAATGTGTTGGAAAATGTACGGTTGTGTCTACTAATCAAACATTCCTAATAACGCCATCGGACATGACTTCAAAATACAATCAACATTTATTTTCTATTTTCTATGTGTTCTTGTAACTGTTTTCTATTTTTCTGACATATGTTTGATACTAATAAAGTTACAATGTCAAAAATAAATGTGAAAATGCCAATCTTGTTTTTTGTGCTTTGGATTTTTCAGATCCGGGTAGATGGTTCCTCTCGTGCCCTTCAGTATGAGACTGTTCAAGCTGTTGAGAATGGACCCATCTTGAGAGATATGGCCTTCTCCTCTGACCATCACTACCTCTACGTCATGTCAGAGACTCAGGTCAGAAACACAAGAAAAATCAAGTTTTCTCCGCTTGCTGTCATATTATTTCATAAAAAGCAGCAGTTCACATTTTCTTATGTAAGAAAGCAGAATGATCTTTGGTATGCCGAAAAGAATTTTGATGCTGCATGGCTTAAGAATGGAAAATGTTTAGATGCACCGCTGGATGCTGTGACTGTCTTTTTATAGTGGCAGACTATGAGAGCAGATCTATAAAGGATAGTTCTGTTAAATTATAGAGAGATGAGAGTGGTCTTCTTCCACATGTGCACCCCCTGTGCATGCACACATGTGCACGAGCAGATTTACACCATCTCTTAGTACTTTTGATGACATGAATCTGGTGTAAAATAGCAGCACTCTGTGTAATGGACACAGTCTGCGAACACCTATCCTAGACAAAACCCACCAAAATAGCACCACTAAAAGTCACTCTAATGCAGGCTCCTGTGAGTGACTGGATTTCTTCTGATGTTCTACATGACGGCACACGAATAGAAACACATTGATTACATTAGATCATAGATGGGGATGGCCTTTTTGGCAGCACATTGGCCGCTACACACAATCAGAGCCCAACAAACACAAGTACTCTGCAAAAGGTAAAACTTACACATTATCAGAAATGCTTCTTTAGTAGACCAGATAAAAAAGGGAAGCACAACTATCCTGGTAAATACACAGTAATTGCAATCATATTAAGGAATATTAAGAACATTTCAACTTGTTTCATGATCTGAAACGTTTGTGTGTCAAAATAAATAAAAACTGACTAAATTAAGGGGCTCAACACTTTTTTACAGCGTTATTTGCTCGAATGCGACCAGCTAACAAATGAATATGATGAAGGCATTATCAGAATGATAAAAAATTAAATAAAACAAAAATATTGCAGCATTTGTGAAATCCTGTCCAACTTGTAGTTGAGTGTACGTGACTTTGAAATAAGATTGAATTGACCTATATGCAATTATAAATTTGACTAAATTAATGTTAATTATGTTTGTGCTGAATTGGAAATAATTAGTTTGGACATGATTGGGTGTGATTAGATTTGATGTGAAATTGTTTTGATATTTTTTCTGTGTACTGTGATAACTTTTCTCATGTTTGGGTACTAACTTTATATTTAAAATAACTTGTTATTATAGCAAAACAGAGACATAATCAGGATAATAGTGAATCTTTGTTTGCTATTTACTATTTTTGGGACCATTTAAAAATCTTGCCGAATCTCCAAAGTACATGTAATTATTCCCTTTCTTATGCTCCTATTTCCTGCCATTCAATATCACTGAATCATTGTTGTTTTGTTGTTAGCATTAGCCTTCCCTCAACTCTACATTGTTTGCTGCTGTCAGAGGATAGCAGCAAGTATACTATGCAATACTTGTGCATAGTTTTGGTTTGTGTGTGAAAAACTGCACACATTTGAGGAGCCCAGATTATTAGATAATATTCTAAATATCAAACAAACAAAGAATGAGTTAAAGCTGCCCTTTTAGTCATAGCTCTCATCATTTTCCCTTGAGGTCTCAGTTTGCCAGCTGAATGAGAGATGATAGAAAAACAAAAATATTCAGACGTTGTTTATCAAGAGTTCAAATACGCCGTCCGCTGTGTGTCTCTCTCAACCACTAATGTGCTAATCTGCCTTCTCCCCATTTAATAAACTTTATAAAAGATCATAGAGAACAACATAGTGCATAATAAAACTTATTCTCAATTTTGTCATATTTTAGATTATTTTATGTGTCACTGTTACAGCCAATCAAGTTTACAAATTCAATATTGTAATTATACAGCTCATACTGGGAAAAAAACAACCAAGTGAGTTACAACATATGACTTGGTTGTTTCAGACTTACAACTGAACATATTGCTCAGTTGTAAGTCTGAGCTCCTCTAACAGTTTAACCAAAACAATTGAGAATTGCCAAACACAAACAAAAGTAGTTAATAAAGCCAAAAAACACACAAAAATACAAAACCCACATCCAGTGTACAATCTTTATCAGTGCCTGAGGAGTTTGAAGAGCTTAAAAAGATTGAGTGAGTACCATTTGTTTATATTCTTTGACTGACTGATTGACTGTACTTGTGTGCTTTAATAAATTTAAAGTTAATAAATTTAGGTACCTGAATTAAGTTTTTGAAAAATTTTGTTTAGTATCACTTGATATTTAGTGCTTTGAATAGCAATATTTGAATTAGTCCAAGAATTGCCAAGGTTAGTCATTATTAAGGATTTATCCTTTTGATTCAGAAAACTTGAATAATGTGTTAGTATCTCTTTCCACCTGCTGTGATTCTCCTATTAAAAACAATTTTGTTTCGACATGTCTTTAATCCCTATCAGGAGTAAGTGCAAATTACTTTCTGTGAGACATAGACACGCAGCTAGAACATTGTTACTATTTTCCTTCACAGATTTCTTGAAATGAAATAGTTTCATCTTCAAGTTCATGCCTCAGGTTAGATCCCAAATAGTTCTTGAAATGCAAAAAATTTCAAACATACACTCACACTTGGCAAGTTTCTAAACACATTTTAGTGTTTTTCTAACTCAGAGAGAATCAGTAATATTCACCTGTTAGGGTTTTTTAAACTGTACAATGTATTTGCTCACATGCTGCACACAGCAACATACGAGGACACTCGTGGAAATCCTAGCAGATGTTGCATTTTATAGTATGGCAGGTGTGGTGTTTGTACAACACTGTTAGATGCATAGATTAGAAAAATAAGACAAGCTTTAAATAAAATGGCATAAACATGTTTTGCAGAGCTGCTGTTATAGCCATAAATACACAGTCAATGCTCAAAACCTTGTAAAATGACTTATGTGGTTTTCTAACAATGTTTTTGTCAGAAATAACTACATTTAATGCTTTTAAATCATAAAAAATAGTTCCCTGAAAGTCCAGTGTCATATTAATGTCCTTTATTCTTAAAAAAGGTGGGATTCTATTACTTTATTGATTTCAATTACTGTTTGATCTGTTCAGCAATAAATGTCAATTTGAATTGCCGTTGTTTGCTTTCTGCTAACCTCACAGTGACTGCTAATTTCAGAGGGCATGTGGATGGTCATCCTAGCAAGCTCCAGTATCGAGTGAGGAACCACTCGCTTGATGATTGCGCCGGTTTAGAATAACATCCAGAACACACATGCACACTCCCAATTCCCAGCAGTGATGGATGCTATTAAAGCAGCCTGAGTTGGTCGATGGCTAAAGGCCACCTGCTGTTTCTGGGGCCTGGGACCGAGACGCTCACTGAGAGAGTGTGATTCTTAGAACGAGGGAGAAATACAGACAGAGGTCAGAAGGAGAGTGGCAAGGGTGCCCCGAACAGGCAGCTGAGAACATAGTTGATCGATAAAGCTCTTCACATGCTGTTTTAGCCCTGAAATGCTCCCCTTCAGCTTGGTGATGATGGATCCTAGCGGGTGTTTGTCCTCCACTGAGCAGAGAAAGTTAGTCACTTAGACTGGGATTTTGGCTCAGAGATAATCTGTGTTTTCTAAAACGGAATAAAATGATTTTCAGAATGAGTGAAATATTGGGAAGTTTGAAAAATCAGCTAAAATGTGGAATGTGCTTTTATGTTTTTATACTTTTTCCCACTAACTTAATTAAACATTATTTAATTAAGTTAGCATCTGAAAGAAGCTCTGTGGAATGCATAGCTTTCTTGACTTTAATGAAGAACTCTTACAAAGCAGTTACTATGAATACAACCATTACTAACCCTATCTTGAGTGTTAGTAATGCCAAAACAATGCAATCCTTCCAGTTTCAGAAATTCAGTTTTAATCATGCCATCATTGCAATAGACTGTCAGACAATATAAACTCTTTTAAGAGCCAGGAATATTCATTCACTGTATTGATTATAAAAAAAAGAAGAAGAAAAAAAGTCCCTTTCATATTCACTGTTTTGTTCCTCTTTTTTTATTTCCACTTTCTATGTGTCTATTGTGTTTGTTAGGCTTATTTTGTATCGAGGGCTATTGAGTTTCCCAACTACAACCTATTTTCATGAAGAATTTGTCAAGATAATGAGGATCCATTGTAATTTGTTTTCTTGCCTGGTATTTCTTACATATCTTTATCCTTATTCTGTATCTATCTCTCTTTCCGACGACCCATTTTCATTTTTATCATGTGCCATCCCCCAATGCTCCTTAACGGAGTGATCTGTCACTCCTGCTTCCTTATTAATCCAGTGATTGGTGGTCCTCTAATGAGATTTTTTTCCCTCTGCCTCACCCCCCCTTAACATTCACACACATACAGGCATGTCTGATTTTTCCTGTTAGTGGGTTAAATAGATGTTCAGGCATAAAACAACTCAAATGATGGAGCATCCTGTGACTTTGGATGTTAAGGTTGCTGTTTGAGTGATGAGGGCAGGTCAGTCCCACTGTTAATATGTGCTGGTACCAAACCTCCCTACTGTGTTCAAGTGATGTTTGCACTATTTTATGTGTCAACCTCATCCTGGTAGAAGACAATATTTCATTATCAGCTCAACATCCATTAAAAAAACCCCAAAGAAAAACATAATATGCATAGAAATTGCTTACTAATTCCTCTGGTACTCTTTATTGTTTTAGTCGAATGATATAAATAGGAACAGACTCAAAGATGTATAATTTATCATTATGAAACACTTTTTTTTCCATCAATGTTGCAAATAAATGCCTATAAAATCCACAGATCATTTTAGGCATTAACAAATGAAAAAAAATCAAATTTTTCTTGGAAAATATTGATTTTAAACACAGCATAAATATTTATATCTCAACTTTTTCACATTTGGTCACATTTTAACTACAAACTTGATTTTTTTTTGTTTGTTTTTGCTTTTGTTTTGTTTTTTTATTATAAAGAAATCAACCAAATGACGGTCAGGCTAGATCCTCTAGAGCTGATGTCCTGCTTGGGATTTCATCAAGTTATGCAGAGTCCTGCTAATGAGCAATTTAATTGATTCAAGTGTGTTAACCCAGGGGAACAACACATTCAGGACTATAGGGACTAGAGTTGCTCACCTCATGTTATACCAGCACAAAATGGAGGGAAGATTACACTTGATAATTACAAGGTTTCCACCAATAAAAATAAAAAAAATAGTGGCATCTACTTATATTAAGCGCTCACATGGGGGTGGCCATCATGCTGTGGATTTGCTGGTAAACGTTTGGTAAAGTTAGACCTCCAGTGGAAAGGTTTAGATCATATTTATTTGTTAGAATGGCTCAGTCAAAGTCAAGAAATATTTATTTCTGAGCTAATTTTAGAAGAACTACTCTCCACGTTTAAACTTGTTGGACGCATTCTGAAAATGCTTGCATTAGTAAGTGTAGCTAAAGACGATTTTACAAAGTATTGACTTTTAATTGCTGAAGGATTAGGTCTGTTGCCATCTGTGATTTTATTTTTACTTCAGGTTTGCTCTACTTTATGAATGAAAAATAACAAAATGTAGGAAAGGGTTATAAAAATTTTGTAAAATTTCACATCCTGCATTTCCTCAAAATGAATATGATTTTGACTGCTGACCACATTATTCATCAGCTGGCTGTGCTCAGACATGAGTTTGAGAGCATTTGGAAGTTATGCAAGCTATTTGTTGAGTCTTAGTCGTTGAATCCATCCTTTAGTGTTCACTAAGTCATGCTGTTGCCCTGCAGCAACCAGCAAGCCCTCAAACTTCCTACTCCTATCAACTGAGTCAGTGCTGAGATTTTATGCGACTTGTCCCGAAGTTGCCTCAGTCCCTCTGTAATTTCGTTTGACAATTGTACGACTTTACATTCAGTTAAAGAATTTGTTGCCACTGTCACATTCAGGGTGATGAAATATTTATATTCAGTGTAGCAAATGCTGATCTGTAAGGGTGAATTATTGAAAATGTGTACTACAGCAGGGTGAGATCGTTCAAAGTCAAATCCTTTTTTCCACCCGCGAGGGAAATACGATAAGCCAATTTGTGGAAATATAACATCCTCACATCTCAGGCAAAATGTTTTGTACCAAGATCCTTTAATTTCTATCAGCAAAAATATTTTGCCCCATCCTTCAATGTCCGACTTCTCCAACCGTTGACTCTGTGGCTGAGAATTAAAAAGGTGTTCAGATGTGCATATTATGTTGTGTCAGAGATTAGCTGGAGGCTTGTGGTCTGACAAAGCAGCTGCACAGAGATGATGGGCTGCAGCTGTTTTTGCCTGACATCCATTTGAAAAAATGTCAACAAAGTGGTTGAAAATTATCTTGATGCAATGGGACTATTTTATGAAGCTTGACCCTTCATTTGCTCGGTTATCTGTTTTCTGCAAACCCATTATTCAGTGTAACAGATGGATGCGTTGTACAATTTGTCATTTATGTAGGACAATGTTAAACACCTTTGGACAGGATCTTAGTTCCTAGTTACAGTCCAAGCAGCTAGTGTGGTCAGGTCGGATCTCTGCAGACTGTACAAAATTAATCGCTGTACATCCAGCAATTTTTTTGTGCCAAATATAAATCTTTGCAGTCATCTGCTCAGCTTGACTAATGCGCTGATAACTGACATTTTAATAAAAACAACATTCCATATATGTATGATGCATGCTGAGGTTGCAATACTAAGCATTGGAATATCAATCAGTTGGAAAAAATAGCAGGGTGTCTTTGAAATTATGATTTGTAAGCTGCCTCTTACTTGTTTAACTGCATTTTCTCTTTGGGTAAGAGAAGCTCAGAATCTCTTGAAGAAAAAGATGAGAGAAAACGATTGATTATTTCCAAGTCATTTATCTTGCACTGCCGAGGATGACAGTGCAATTGATGGCTCAGTCATTTAACCTCTGGAACGTCGAATGAAAACAATATTACACTTGCAGCCACTGGGCTGCACTGTTAGCTGAATTTATGATGTAACAATGTCAATTGGGTGTTAACTGATTGAGCGGTGCCTCAGCTGTGACGAGACATTGAGTGGTTGATGTGTCCCTTGCTTCATTTGGTTCCTACGTCAATCTTAGCCTTTATCCAGGTGGAGAGGAGGGAGGTGAGACAAAGAGCAAGACAGAAGAAGAGAGAGATTCACCAAAAGAAAGGGATGATAAAACTGATTAAGTTGGTTTTCTATCCAGTAAGTAACTATGAATTAAAAAAGCACAAAATTACTAATGTTGGTACATGACATGACTTAAAGAGCTTGCAAAACAGACCTTTTAGAATATATTGATAATGAACACAGAAGTTGGGAAAATGTGGTTTAATTGCAATCTGTTTGGCATCACAATATCCTGCAACAATCTTGCAATTCCTTACCATTTTGTTCATTAATGTTTCATGGAGTACTAACTTCTACAAAATAAGCCAGGCTGACGTTCTGGCTGCAGATGGGGATATTTTTGTTTTTTAAAATGCCTCTAGCGAAGCATTTATAATCCTACATAAAATCAACCTTCCCACTCAATTTTTAGAATATTAAATCTGCTACAATATGTGTGAAATGTAGAGTAAAATGCTAGAAGTTTACAGGTTGTACAGGTTACTTCAGGATCGTACTATCTGCGTTGTCATAATGGCAGGTCAGTAAAATGTGATTCTCATTAATGGCGTCCTAGGTGTGAAAATAATATGTTCTCTTAAGGTTATTGATTTGTCATAACTGTGAAAATAGCATTGTTACTGACAAAATGCAGGTGTGTCATAGACATGCCCTAGTCATAGTTTTGTTGATAGTTTCTGATCTCCAGCAGTGTAAATCTCTCACATCTCGTTAGAAATGTTTGCAACAAAGATCTATGATTAGCCATGATTAGAATATTTGTCTTTAGCCTTTTGTCATTAGTGACAAATAGTTCAAAAAGCAACAGATCATGCCCTGTGTGCGAGGGAGCAGTTTCTTTAAAATAAGTTTTATTTCTTTTATTAAACGGTCTTTATCATATTAGGTTAGCAATTAACCAAGGGAGACACATAAGTCTCCTTTGCCTTAACTTTGATATTTTGAAAAGTCTACTAACATTTCCAAATCCAACATTTTGCATGACTGAAAGCTCAAAACAATAAAATTAAATGATGGTACTTTGCTATAATAAGCTAAGCTTTAAGCTTTCCTCTTATCGGTTTGCCAAAACAGACTTTTAGAGACTGTTGGTGGTTCAGGCCACCAACAGTCTCTTGAAACCTGTATGATCAGTCATTCCCCCACTGATAATTCAGTTTAATCTGAAACAGCATCTTACACCTTCTGTGCTTTTTTGCCTTTATTTCAAACGCTTAGTGTTCTAACTAATCTAAATTACTAAAACCAAGTGCTTTCACTTGGTAAAACCATCCACACTGAAGAATGTTGTGGTCAAACTGAAAATTATCTGATTGCTAAACCAATTTACTTTTAACCCGTTTTTGTCTCACAAATCTCTACTTCCCAGCCGACAGAGTGGCTGCATTGCAGACACTGAGCTAAAATAATGAACAAACTCACAACGGGGAAGGAGAAAAAGATGAAGTTAGCCTAAGGGTGGAAGAGAAAAGATAAGAGGAGTTCAGTGAGCCCCACAGGCTGTAAATCAGGATTGGACTATCAGTGTAATTTCCCCCTCTCTGTGCATGTGGAGGGTGCTGCAGGTGGAATCTCTCTTTAATTACAAGTCAAGGGAGGCAAGAAAATAGCTAGATAAAGAGAGGAATAGAGATGAGGCAGAGGAATTAGTTGATAATAAAAAGTCTCTGCAGATTTAATAAATCATCAGTTCTCAGTCTAGGCTGAGTTGAATGCTTGTGGCATTATGTAAAGAGAAGAGAAGATGGTAGGTAAAAGGAGAGAAAGAAAAACGGGCAGTCTAAATCACATTCAAGAAGAAATTTCTTGGTATATGTCTCAAATACCTTCTTTTTCTTTTATTTGCATCTGCCATGTGTCAAGGCACACACATATATGCATATTGTATATGCAATTTGACACCATTGTGCCGCTGTAGCAAATGATCAAAAGTGTCTCCCATCTCTCTCCCCTCGCATTAAGGCATCAACTACCTCTGTGATCTCTACTTCTTTTAAAAACATGATTGTATTCAGCAGCATCCATCTCTGCCTATTGTGAAAGGTGGGAAAGTGCTGAGTGTAATGGCTGTCATTTACTCACCTGAAACAGGAGGGAATTATAAATGCCGTGCACCCCATCCTTTGTGTTCATCCCTGCTGATATGATAGCAGAGTCACAGTGAAGAGATGGTGAGCTGTAATGGTCGACTCACTGGTTAAGCCCACGAAGAAGATAGCATAAAATGAATGTGATATCGAGATGAGAGGGACAAGGGGTGCATTGGGTCGTTTAGCCACCAAATCCCTCAATTTTGTGATAAAAGTGGAGACAAAAGGGTTGCCCACTAAAGTGTGAGTGTGTGTGTATTAGACGGCAAAGGAGAGCTCTGGAGAGATGATGAATGTGTGATGTTACACACCTCAGAGCATCTGAGTGACAGAGACAGGCAGACAGAAACAGAGGGAGAATGAATGATATCAGGATCTATGCTCTGGAACAGAGGGCTCCTATTGGCAGCCATCGCTTCTGCCAGACTCTGTATACGGTGTGTGTTTGCTTGAGTGTGTTCTCTGTGAACAAAACCATATCCCCTGATGCAGGCATCTACGGCTTCAATAGTCATGAAAATATTTTCCATTCTACAGTTGGTCTTATTTCTATATTTTTATACTAGTCCCCTTAAAAATATTGCTTTTGCTTTTCTTTGTCGCCCTTCAGTCTTTCAGATCATCCAAAATATTTCAGTTATAATATTGTTAATGAGACCAAAAATAAAAGTAGTTTTAAAATAACAATTTCATTTATTAGGAGAAATTAGCTTTCCAAACAAATGTCGTCTTTCATGAAAATATCACTGCCCCCCTTCTTAAATCATGAATTCACTGGGACTAAACAAATTGTTTCAATTTCACTTGCATTTTGCAGGCTTGAATAATGTGTTACACACCTCTGTCCCACTTAAAATGAGATTGTCTAACATTATGAAGTAGGCTGAAATATCGCAAAAAGAAACACATCATACTCTAATATTTTTTTTTTCTCCCACCAGGGAGGCTCTAGTGTCCCTTATTCCACAGTAGGCTGACAGGAAGGGGGTAAGGAGAGGGGGGAAGACATGCGGCAATTATCGTCGGGTCCGAGAGTCGAACCCGTGACGGCCGCATCATCATGCTCTAATCTAAAGAAATTAGAAACAAAGTCAATGATGTTGTTTAGTCTACAAAGGATTGCAAAGCCAATAAGACTCCAGCAGTGAGTCATTGTCCAGAAGCTGAGAGAGCATGGAACAGTGGTGAAACTTCCTCGGGTTGACTGACCTATCAAAATTACATAGAGAAAATTGGCACTTCAACCAGGAGTTCATACAGAAACACGGAACAAACTCTAAAGCACCACAGACCAGCTTGCCTCAGTTGAGGAGAATGTGCATGATTCTGTTATAAGAAAGAGATGAGGAAAAGTTTGATTCATGTATTCGTGGCCAAACCCAATAATGTAAAAGTCTATCTTTAATGCCTAAAACACATTTATCATACCTAAGACAACTTGGAAAATAATTTTAAAGCTGTACATCCAATTACTTTTGAAAATTTGCTTTACATTAAACATTTATGCATTATCTAAATGCATAGATGTTAAATCTGTAAGGAGGTAGACAATTAATGATAAATTATACACTGTAAAGTGTGCAGAGGTATCACAATTTTATTACAAACCATACACACATGCACATACATGAGGAAATGGTATTTTCAACCAGTGTCAAAAAAAGGATTTTGCACCATCCACAGGCTATCACAGTGGCCTTTCTCTTCAACAACTAAGAGGTTATTTCACTGGCAGTGTACTGAAGCAGTTCTAAATGTTAGGAGGAAGAGCAGAGCTGAGGAAGGGTGACGGGAAGAGAGGAAATCTATCTTGTGAGACGCATTGTGCAGTGTGGATCAGTGTTGAGTTTGATCATGTGCGCACAACATTGCTCCTCTATCTCCCTGATTCCATCTCAAACTCATCCCCTTTATCTACCTAATGCAAATATGCCTCAACACAGCAGGAAGGGCACAACATGCTTGCTATTTTTTCCCCCCAAAGCGCGCACACAAGCTTTACACACAGATGCACCTCTGTTGTCTCTAATCTGTTATAACATGTACAATTCCTCTTGACTTTGACAAGGAGATACACATCCTTTTAAACTCATTCAGCTATGTGTGAATCCATTGTGTGTGTGTGCGGGGGTGTGTGTGTATGTGTATACATGTTTATATGCTATTTATAGCACCCTGCTGTGACATGGTAAACACACAACCATAGTGAGTCAAGAGAAGGACCAATGTAGTGCGGGGTTTTCAGTTACACCTACATAATACTAATGTCATATTTAGTTGAGGTTTCTGATATTTTTCATATACATGTATACATAAAATTAATTTTCCCTTCAAGATAGTTACAGAGTTAGTAACATTGGTTAGCAAGAACCTGGAAAATGACTGAATCACTACTGAGCCTCCCTACAGTTTGTTAAAAGTGTGGTCACACAAGCACATATCTATCTGGGAGTGAGACTCAATGCACATCCCCCCACGTTTGAAAGTACGGTAGATGTGTTGACAGTTCAACATTATCTTTCCTTTCGAAGCAGAAGCTATTTACTAGTTGCACATAATCTGGTGGCTGTATTCTAGTTTTAGGCATTAATCTTACTTAAATCAGTAGAAAGGCAACTTGTTTTTTTTAAATACGACAACCACCACAGAAAACAGTCACAAGAAAGATGATTGTCGATGATCAGAACAAAGTGTAATTCACACAGTTACGACTGTGTGAATTTGAATGTCACATTAGTTTTTAACAACAAATCCAAGAATACCTAGTACTTCTTTATGTACTCTCTAAACAGGGAGGCCACAAGGTTCTTTATTTAATTTAGAATATTTAAGTGAGTTTTATAAAAATATTAAAATATAAAGTAGGTTCTAAAGTCAGTTTGAAAATCCTAAAACAAGATTATATTAGAAAACCCTATTTCATGAATACAGGTAACCTGGCAAATCCTTTACCCTCCTTTTCCCCCCAAAACTGTTAATTTAGGTTCTTTTAGGGCAGGGGTGTGCAACTCCAGGCCTTGAGGGTCGGTGTCCTGCAACTCTTAGATATCTCCCTGGTCCAACACACCTGAATCACCTCCTAAGTGCAGTCAGGTTCTCCAGAATCCTGCTAATGACCTCATTATTTGACTCAGGTGTGTTGAAGTAGAGATTCATCTAAAAGTTGCAGGACACCGGCCCTCGATGCCTGGAGTTGCCCACCCCAGTTTTAGGGGGTCAACCTTACCCCCTGTTATTCAGACTGACGTCATATCTGCCTTAGTAAAAGGAGACACTTTATCAACCCCTTACCATGATCTTATCAGTCCAGCACTGGTGATCTCATCTCTCTTCTGGCTGTTGGGGAGCAGCATGAGTGACAGCGGTCATCCACCAATGAAGGCTCTTTAATCAAAAGTGCCAGTAGCCTGTTGTTGTCATGGTGATGAGAAGAGGGGACAGCTGAGATCCACCTCACTTTTGCCCCTTGTGCTGAACCATTTAAGGTCCATGCCAATCAGTGCCAGTCAATGCCAGTTTGAATTGGCAGGCCCATATATCATCATAGATGGACTGCTAATCCCTAGTGACCCAGTTCTACCATATGGAGTCGCTGGATTGGAGAAAGATGAAAACTGTCATGCACTAATATTTTTAGTTAAAAATGTCTTGCAAAATAATTAGCATTATTTTTTTGGATGGTAAAGTTTACACTGTTTTAGACTTGTACATACATTAAGACTGGGGATAGAAGTTAAAAGTACTTACATTATGCTCTGTTGGATCTTAATCAAGTTGAAAGTTTAGCTGCAAATGCAAAAATAAATAGGAGCAAAACACTAAAAAAAAATTACAAATGACTGAAAAAGTAATTTGAAGATACCAGAAGAAACCAACTATTCATCCTATTATCAAATATTTTAGGTTATAGCTTAAAGGGAAGCTGAAACATGTCTTTACAAATGATCCCAATGGTCAAGAACTGGCTTCTTTTTTTGTAAACTTCATTGGAGAACCATCTCCAGAAGTTTTCTGTTAACCTTGCAGAATGGTACAAAACAGGAACATTATCCTGAAAGAAATGTTTTGCCATACACATTTGGACATGCAGTGTTTCCCTTTTAAAAAAAAAATCATCATTGTGCAGAAGAGGATCCTCAGTAAGGAGGGACATCTGCTGTCACAATTCTTTTTCTCCCTAAGGGTTAAAGTGTTCATCTTTTTAACATCCCATGTTTGAGGCAAGTTTGTGGTTTGAGAGGAGACATGGCCTTTAAAGGCATTTTGTTCTCTGAGATCCAGTCTTGTGGTTATGTGGCTGCATCTAGAATAAGTAAGAGCTTCATTTTCGGAGCAACACAAAGTTTTTTCAGTATTAAATATGTTCTCTAATATTGTGCAGTCCTAGCAAAAAAGTTCCTTAGATCTACTTTGAGTGCATTCATTGATTTTAATTCTTTTTTTTTTTTTTTTTTCCCCAGCTGTCAAGAGTGCCGGTGGAAGCTTGTGGACAGTACTCCACCTGCAGTGAATGTCTTGGATCGGGTGATCCTCACTGTGGCTGGTGTGTTTTGCACAACATGTAAGTACCTCTCAGCATGTCTTCACTCCTGCTGGATGTAATTAGTTTTTAATCTGTGTTTTTTCATTTTTTATCAGTCCTGTAATATGACATGTACACATGTTAAAGGATTTTGTACTTGGTTTATATCCTCCTCTACCTCTGGGATGTTTGAGCACATGCCCAGCACTCCATTCTTCCCAATCGTAGAGGATTCAGGAGCACCTTATGCTGGTGCAGGCCAATTGTTGGATTATCTTACTGGATTGGGCTTTGTGCCAAGAAACCCCCTTAGATCCATTACCCAACTAAACCACTGGCATTCTTTACCGGTCCTGAAACAAGAGCCCGGTGAGAGCTTGGACACTGGTGGGCACTGCCAAGGGTTCCGATTGGCACCACTCCAACCTTGAAAGTAAGAGATTTTGCTCATATTGGAAACTGTTGGCAATCACAGAGATGATCCCATTAACCTTTAAATACCCACTTGAACCTACTAACCTGTTACCTTTGACTTTTCTTCTAAGATTGCACATCTCTGTCATTTTTCCCTCAAAATGCATAAGCACATAAACCAAGATGGGCACAAATCCACAAACAACCCACCTTGTCCCTCAAGATTGCAGAGGGAGATGGTGCTTGGTGGGGGCAGAGACTTTTTCCCACTACACTGTAAATTGAAAATTGGTTTCTTGTGTTGGTGCTAGCTCAAGGGTAAAGTGGCTCCTTGTGTGGGTGGGCGTGTATGTGTGTGAGTGAGAGGGACATTGAGACCAGTACATTTAGCACCTTTATCCCTGCTACCACCGAGAAGACGTGACGAGGGCAAGGAAGCAATGCAAGAAGTGAGAGGAACACAGTGAAACCTAGATATAAGGGAACAAGGAAGAAGAGATAAAGATGGGAAGAGTAGAAAATGAATGAGAAGATGACAAATAAAGAGAGCTGGAAAGCAAAGCAGTCAAGAATAGATGATAATAAATTCTTAGAAAGACAAGGAGAGAAATGGTTTCAGGATGATCATATATTCCAAGGCTGGGGAGTGAGCGAGTGCAAAAAAAGTGTCAGGTCACATCGAGGATAAAGAATAAATGGAAGAAAGTTGAGCAAGAAAAAACAGAAAATGAATACATATGAGATCCCTGAGGTAGAAATGAACTATGATGGATGATGAATGGATCATGGAGCTCAAAATTGAGGTTACAGGCAACAGTACACAAACATGTTCCTGCATGAATCACTAATTCATTTGTCCAGAGACTTCCTGGTTACAAAAACTTTTTAGAAGGAATTGCTTTTGTCAGCATTTTACTGGATCAATTATTGGTCTATTTTTCTATTATTCAATAATTTTGTAAAATTCTGTAAAATGAAACATTTGTGCACACTTGAAACGTCAATATCAATGGACACAGTGGTTTTATTTTTGTCATATGAGTAGTTCTGCAATTTAAGCTCAAAATGATTCAAATTAGAGGTGCGTATATTGTGTTTATAGAATATACCTGCGTGTCTTAACCTAGTTGCTTTTACAAATTGATCAGGATGAACATTCTCATATGTGTTGACTGCACCAAAGCTCCAGAAATATTGCTCCATCCTCCTAGAAGGAGTCCTCAGATTGTAGTTTGCCATTTTTCGTCTAGGTAAAAAAATTAGCATTTTTATGGCAGACATAAAAAATATGAGCTAAACTTATTAAGTCTTCATATAAAGACTTACTAAAACACATTTGAACAAGCTCCTCACATGAATGACAGCAACTTGATGCGTTAAGCCTCCAGGCACAGTCTGCAGGGCTTTTGACAAAAGGCACAACAAATTAAATTTTGTGAATTATAATGGAAGTGTTCTGATGTGTTCAAACTGTCTTGTGAAAGGCTTTTATATATAAAATAAATACTTGGTCTTGTTCAAGGTTAAACATATTTCGCTATAGAATCAAAAGCAAAGGCATAAACAATTAATCTTTCAGAATATATAGAAAGAAAGACCAAAACACAAAGAAATCTCTGTCTGCCACCCACACACACAGTTTGTGCTGGAGGGAAAATGGTTGTGGGGAAGGACAGCAAGCCGTTCCACTTTAAAAGTGTTCCTCCAGATAGTTTGTTGTTCCAATCAACCTTGAAATCACCTCACGGCTCTGAGGAAAAAAACAGAATTGCATGCTCCCTCTCTCTCTCCGTTTTACTATCTTCCTCTCTTATCCACACACACTCACTTTCCTCTTCCTCCATCAGTATTGCCTTTATTTACTCTATAGATCGGTGAGAGGAGCTGTTAGCGAGAACACCGGGGCAAGAGCAAGAAGGCAATCAATATTACAGGAGAGAAAATCAGCAGGAGTGTGTGCCTGCTTCTTTGATAGCACTCATATTGTCCTTGACGAACACCAATCATTTATTTAAAAAATGTCATCAATGTCACACGTTTGACTCTGAACAAGTTTGTGGGTTTTTGTAAAGACGTGATTGTTTCTATCCCACCAACTGTAAATAATTTGTGTGTGTTTGAGCCCTTAGTAAAATTTGCACCAGATTCCCAGTCTTCCAGTAAGACCTTACTCCATCTTGTAAAACTGGAGGTTCACCTGTCAACTAAACTGTCTTGGTCTGCTTATGCTGAGATGTGCATGCTCATGCTAATGCCTGGCTAGCTAAGCTTTTGAAAGGAAGGTTTTGACCCACAACACTGCCTAGTTTTCAACATTGCCTTGTGTTTCATCTTTTACCACTCACATTGGAAGTCACATTCTGGCAGTAAGTAGAGGGAAAAGGGCTCATCTAGAAGACTAGGTGTATAAAAAGATTTATTGTTTGCTTTTCCATTAAGAAAAAGGAGGTAATTAAGTCTTTTGATTCAGGTGTGTCAGAGCAGGGACGTCTCCATAATTTGCAGGACATCAGCCCAGGAGGACTGGAGTTGCAGATCCTCATTGTACACATTGTTAACCCAACTAGTGTAAATAAATTGCACTAGTTGTGCTTCTTGAAATTTTTTTTTTTTTCTATTTTGTAATTTCCACATCCCAACTCAACAAAGCTCTGGGGATTCATGTCTCACTGTTTTTGTTTACATCACAAGGGTGATATGGCGTGTTAGTTTTTCTCCGACTTCCATCCACACTTTATTCCCTCCAAGTAAGGCAGCGGCTCTCCTGCTGAGAACCGATATACCAGAGATCCTCCAGCCATGTTGTGGATATGTTACCTCCCCTAATGTTGCTCTGTCAGCTGTCAATTTGTAAGTGGTTAACTAGCATGTCAAGATGCCTGTAGTGCATGACTGCTAGACAGATTGGAGACCATATTTGGAGGGGTATTTTTGTCAAAATGATTGTCATCACAGTTGTCATGCATATTGAGAATATCACAAATTATACCCAGTCTTATCAGTGTCTATTTGGAAAAAGTAACACTAATTTTACAATATCTGTGCATTAATAATTGGATTGCGTATCTTCATCTCCAGTTGGCTGTGATAGTTTTCCTTGCCTTTTTATTTCTCTATTACTTTAGTTCCTATGTCATCAGCAAAATCTAACCATCAGCCTTTAGCGTACAATAAATTTTAATTCAAGTTAATTACACATTAATTTGTTTAATCCTTTATTGTTGGAAGTCATCATTTGAAATGATTTCTTGTTGTGAGTAGCAGTGAGTTTTAGATTTAGAAATCATTTTCTCCTTAAGCGTTGTCATTGCTTCCTACTTAGGTTCTGTCGACTTCAGACACTCATAAGTATTGATCCTACATCAAGAGGAGAAGAGATGGTAGTCACCTCTGCCTCCAGACTTGGACAACTGTGTTTTCTCTTTTGACAGGGTGCATTAATGCAATCAGTAGTTCAGTAGGTACAAATCAGTTGCCGTCAATGTTTATTGCATCCCGGAAAGTCTGTGGATTTTAATTTTAGTTCAAACTTATGTGGTGGTATTTTAGATAACATTAAAAGATAAGGGTTAAAATGCTTTTTGTAAACTTTGCGTCCTTGCTGGTTTTAAAATCACACAATTACCCCTTTAGAAATACTCATTAGTCATGTACATGCCTGTTAAGAAATGTGAAAACTTCAGGAAGTCACAAGAAGATACCTGAAAAACCTGATACATTTTTTAATTCTGGATGGGATTTTCTGCTCAAACTTTTGTGTTTCTGAGACATCTAAGGTTCTGTCAAATAACCTTTTAGAAGGAAAGGCTAATTGGCAGATCCATTGCTCTATCTCTCCTCGAATCCTGTATTGCTTTCATTAATTCTGCTTCACCAATAGCTGTCACTGTGATCATAGTTGTCCATTTCTTCACTATGCTCACCATTGTGGGATGCCAAACTAATGCTAATTAAACTGAAATGCCATAATTAACTGCTACCAGTTTCTTGGATCCGGTTAAGGTGACCACTTGGCTCCCCTGGAGACAGCTTCAAGTGCACTTACATACACTACTGCCAGGGTTAGATAATGTTCACCCAAAAAATAAAAATAGGAAGATTTACATCTAACACCATCCTAATTTTTTTGTTTATTTAAATGAAAAAGGCACTTGTTAGTTTGATTTTATAACCCTAAATAATCACTTAAATGGTCTTAATCAAGAACTGGAGCAGGTATGTTAAGTTTTATATTACACACCAGTTTCTGCAAGTGTTAGAAATACAGATGAAAATAAATTACCACCGTCCCTATGGACCAGTATCTATATGGGGAGAACAGAGCCTCCAAACTTCATTCAGATGCACCAAAGGCAGAGATTCAAGTCCTAGACCTGCTTTAAGGCAACAGTGGCATCAACTACCCAACTGTGGAGCCAGTTGTTATTATTATTATTTGTGGAAATAAAACAAGCAATAAAAACCCAACCAGGTCAATGTTATGTACTCAAATGGTCATAATGTGGTAAGAATAGATTACAAAAATATAGAAAATAGGGTATGATAAAGTATTAAACTTTGAAATGAAAATTTTGTTGGAACCTTTAGAGCAAGAAATGCTGATTCATTCTAACTGATTCTGTTATCTCAAGATTGTCTAATTTTTTGCTGTTCTAATATATTTGTGATTTAATGTATTTGGTATTGCCTTCTTCTTTGGTAATCTTAATGTCAAAAAGTATCCAACATATTATCTATTTTACCAATTAGTATAAATGCTTTATCATTCACAAAATGTATTTTAAAGTATCTCTATGGGACATTTGAGTGGAGTGACTACAGGGACATGGGAGAGGATTTAAATCCAGAAGAAACCAGTTTAGGTTTGATCAGTGTAAGTAACCTGTTTTGAAATATAGATGGAGATAAAATCCAGGCTTATTAAAAACAATCATATAGTAACTTCTAAACCTATTGTCCAGTCTTACCATAGGAGCAGCAGAGTGGAAATTGTAAAGTATTAATTTGCTGCTGTGCTCATTATAAAAGCATTCACTTGCTTTATTAAACACAGTCCCATGCCAAAAGTAACTGGATAATGCTTCTTTTTGACAATAAATGTTGAGTAAGATTATATGGCACACAATCTCATTAAACAATTAATAGTGTGTTAATGTTCCCCTCCTCTTTGTTGCATGTAACTTTGACAGCAACATTTTGTCAAGGTTTATCTGAACAAAATACTTTAAAAGCACATAAATTATTCCTAAATCTTCTTGTCAATGTCTTGGCCACATAAAAAGTTCAACTTTCTCAAACTTGTGGCTTTGATGTTGAGATTCTACGATCCCACGGCACTGAGTTGATATCCGTGCCCAAGGGAGGGTAGATGCCCCTTGTGTATGAGAGACTAGTTTCTCCCCCTACCTTCAACTTGCATCTCCTGGTGGGTCCTAAGAAAGGTTGAGAGAAGGGAACAAGGCCAAGAAGTGACAGGGGCATCAGGATGGAACCGAGTGCTGTGCATCCTCTGTGAACTGCCACCATCATTGTGTGAGAACACACACTGAATCATTCTAACCACATACACAATGCCAACCCCTCTACCAGCAGCGCACACCCTAAAGCACACACAAAACAGCTGCACGTCCACTTTGAAGTCAGGACCATTTCTCACTGTCACCTATTGTCACTCTAGCACACACAAAAATGCACAAGCACTGGAAAATGGACATACACACACTCACTCATTCTCAGAGTGGGTTTGGTTGCCTTGCTTTTGCCCAGTAGAGCATGAACTGGACTGACATGAGACAGGACGATGAAGGAGAGATGTGGTGACAGTCAAAGGAAGTGAAGATATACGGTTATGTATTCCAAATGATGAGGCCACTGAATGTCAGGCTAAAAGGGTTATAAAAATTCATACCACAATAGAAAGGAAGATTAGAAATCATCTGGCTGGGATCGTAAATGAATCTCCAGTTAAAGATAAAGAGGTAAACTCTGCTTACACATCTGTTGCTCAACTTGTCAATGATTGAAAATGTTTCTGAGTATTGGGCAAGCCATTTTGCATGTATTACATTGCATCTTCTATGGACACATAATATTCACCAAAATACATAATCCAATGTTAATCTTAATTGATCTTTAAGTGGCCTTGTCAGATAACACTGTTACTGAGATTACCGTCATATGGCCAGCAGTATTGGTGTACTAGGCTGTTGTATAAAATTAATGTGAAAGCTAAACACTTTAAGCTAAGTTTAATGACTTCCAGATTATTACCATTATGGCAATAGACTACATGAGAAAATCTTTTATAGTCTCATTTTGGAGGTCTACTGTTGGACAACAGAGATCCTTACAAACAAAATACAAGTAACGTCAATAACTTAACGTAGCCTGCGTCCTAAAATTAAAAGTTTTTACCAAGTGAGCTTATGTTCTGTAGTGGAATTATATTGGACTGTTTGTAATTAAACCTGAAATTGACTTTGTAATTGTCATAATTTAACTGATTTTTTTTTGTGCTGTGAACTCCCTTAAGAATATTTGTGGTAATGTGAGCTTTTCAAAATAAACTAGCCTAGAATATATAATTTTTTTGCTCAGAAGGGGTTCTTTCATGAGCAGGATTGGAGATTTCTACACCTAGCAGCTGCCACTCTGTAATTTCTGTGCCCTTTCGTGTGGTGCTACGAGAAGTTTTATGTCATGAGTCGGTTGATTTGCGAGCCTTAGCGTGTGTCCACAAAAACTGGAGTAACACGGTCATGGCCAGTGGGCTGGATAATGACTCTTCCACCATTTCCTACATGCAAATTTCAGGATGCTGTGTGGACAACCACACTTAAAGGGATCTATGAGCTTTACTGAACTAGCTGGGATGCATCTATGAGTTATACAAAACACTGTTCATTACATTTCATGCAAAATATGAGCTTTCACCTGGTCAATTCTGTCTGTTTAGGCCTTGAGTTAAACACAGAAGGAGTGAAGCTTATGGCACAACCATTGAGGATGAAAGAAGCAGCTTCTGAATGGGATATTTCAAGTTGAATTATAACTAGTAGAAAGGACAGAACTCTCCTTCAGTCGAGGTTTTTGGTAAATCCTGCCGTACAGTCGATAGTTTTATTTAAGAGTTTCAAAAGAGAGAAGCCACTTGCGTAAACTGCAATTTTCTTCAGCAATGTGGATAGGACATTGAAAACAGAACCACCAGTGGTTTGAAACGTTCCACCATTCATATCCCAGCCTGGAGTGCCTCAGAACTTAACTCTAATTTTTAACTCTAAAGCAGGCATACGTTTTATTTATTTAGGTGAAATTAATGAAACTTTGCCATTTCCATAGACCTTTTCTATTGTGATCATAGGATCACTGTTTAAAAATAAAACAAAGCCATACAGTTTTCTTCATTGTGATGCGCAGAATTTGAACGGATACATGCTCATTAGAACAAACAACAGTAGCCATTTTACAGTGTTTACAACAGAAAAACTAGCTGACCAAATGTGCTCCTCTGCTAATAATGAAGAGAGTGCAGCTCAGCTCGGGTTGTTGAAGGATTTGACAAGGCCAGGGTTGCTAGGTAACACGGCAGTGCCTGACGATGGTGACTTAATAATTGGGAGGTTTTTGAAACGGCTCGTTTTCCAGATATTAACAAAACATACACATATTGCTTCAAAAATGACTGGACGTTTTTTTTAGTTTAGTTTAGTTTTTAGAATTTTGCATAACATTTTGTGTTTAATGACAGGAGAAAGTGTACTTTTATATAGGTTTCACACATTCATATGCATTTGGTCACACATACAGGAGAAAATGCAGCCATGCAGGGTGTTGGAAGATTAAATGCATATGACACAACTCCTTCAAAAGTAACCTATTACGCCACAGGCTATGAGTATATATCTAGGATTCTGTGCAGTGTGTGATGATGCATGGCTAGTATGATAATTGGGTTTCAGCTGAGCTACTGGGTACCTATTTATTGTGCATTGATTTATCCCAAATACTGTAAAGATCCAAAACCCATTTATAATCTAAAATAATATTTCCATATCCATGGACATTAAATTACTGTTTTTTTCCTATATTTGACCAGAATTGTTTAAAAAAATATTTTTTTACTTCCACACAGACCTTCTTCCAACATGGACTGTATAGGTTAATGGATGTGTGTATGATTTCATGCATTTGTGCACATTTTCCTGACACAGGTATTTGATGGAGCTGAGGATGGCTGGACCACAGCTTTGTGGGAATTTAATAGCTTTCATTTCACAGCCTGTTTGACCTTCTCCAAGCCTTTCATTAGGTATGCATTACACCTGGAGCCTCGCATGGCCAGATACTGCCTCTCTCTCTTTGGTATAATCTTTTCCTCCACCCCTCCTGAGACATGCAAACTCTGCCTCATGGATACTCAATTAGTTTTTGAGGACTATTGGAGGAGTTTTGTTGTGCGTCAAAACACCACTATATATAAATATACATATTTTTCCTTGCCTTTTTTTCAGTTTCCCTAATTGTGTCACCTTATCAAAGGCTGATTAGTTTTTATTCAGAGTTGATCTAATCAATTCAGCTTGCCTCCTCACAATGCGTCATGCCCAGCCAAACAGCTCAGCATAACAGCAGCGTTTAGGAACCAAATGAAGAGATGGTGGACAAAACGATGCCCAGTATCAGTGTTTTTATGGCTATTATTTGCAGTCTAAATTGCTTTGATTTGGTTTGCTAAACAGTTTATTTAACAGTGTTTACAGAGGTCTGTGTTGCAAATTGTTATAAATGAAGCCTTTTTTGCACTGTCTTTGTAGACAGTAATTGAAAATTGTTATCCAGTGTTTTGCCTTGGTAATATCCGCCTCCTAAATCTATTAAATTATGTGTGCTATTCACATCAAAATGTAACTGTATGTATAGCTACTGTGTGTGCTTAACTTTGTACAACAACACAGGATACTTGGGAACATTCTTGATTAAGCACTTGTCATCACATTATGCCGGTACAGTAATTTCCTTAAAATGAAACATCTTATTTTCCATTTTTTTGGTAGATACTATTTAGGGTTTTTCTCTGTGTATTATGAGCCCTGGTGGTCAGCTAGGTTTTACTTGCCCTCTGCCAGGCTAAAGCTAGGCTTTATAGTTAACATATTGAATAGGGCACAAGACTGCATGCACTATTCACACCATACAAACACATGAGTGTTGGTACAGACAAAATAAGACAATTTACATGTTCATAAAATTTTTTGTGGCAAGGTGTGACAGGAGTGAAAAACACAGTTAGGTGAATTAGAGATGTTAGTTTTTTATCTACTGTACTTTAAGACTAGATTGCATTGAGCAAAAGTGAAAAATGTAATACTTACTTTACGTTTGCACAACAAAACCAACAGTTTTAAGGGAAAGAGACAATTAACATTCCCTTCTGAGGCAATCGCTTCTGATTGCCTCATTATGTCTTTTGGTCTTAGTGAAAGAAACATACAACTGTAAAAAGATGACTAAACTTAAAACCTTATCTAGTGTTATTTTCACTCAAATGGGGATTAACCCCAAAACATTACCTCCTTCAACTTTGTTTGGTGATTTTTCTGGATCATCATCTGTTCCTGTTGGTTTATGGTCTGTAGACTCTAACAGATGGTGTCATAAACCTGACTTGTATATCCTTCTGCAAACCCCACAGCACATTTATCAGTCCTGAGCACATGTATTGTGAATCAGACTGCCATCTGATATTTCTTTCAGGTTTGTACTCGTATGCAAAACTAAAACTGGAAAGGCATCAACATTTAAATTCACTTTTTTTCTGTTTGATGTTTAAAACCAAACCGCATGGAAATAAAAAACTGGAACTTAGAAGCAGCTAGTGAATGAAAAAAGCCTTTCAAAAAATAAAATAAAATTAACACAGATGTGGAGGGATGCTATTAAAGTAATGAAGCTTTTTGTTTCTTTAAGTGCATCTGTACATGTTTTTAAAAGTAACTGCATATTTTATTCATACTCTGGCCTTAATTCTAATTTAGTTTTAACAGTGCCTTTTATCCTAGATTTTATTTATTCGACATAACATTGCCTATTACATGTTATCACCTTAATGTTTTCCAGAACTTTATCTGCTGCATTGCATAATTAATGTGCAAAACTGTGTTGTAGTTAGAAAGATAAATTGTATAATTGTACTTGTGATGAAGACTTATTAGGTCATATGATTAACTTCCTGAGAAACTTTGCGAGTTCACACAAAATCATGTTTTACATGTGCATGTACACAATTTTGCAATATAACTATTTTTGAAATGTACTTTTTTATCAAAACACTCAAATATTGGTTTTATTTTGTAACCAGGTTGCTGTGTATTGCAGATTTCTGCCCAGGTCCCTCTTGAAAATGAGATCCAGATCTCAACGGGGCTTACCTGGTTAAATAAAGGAAATAAATAAAAATAAATGATCATTCAGAAATATATTGCAAAATTATAATGCAGCTCTGTGTAAACAACACACACAATGATATTAAAGAAATTAATCTGTTTCTTTCTTGACTGCTAAATGTCTGCATTTGTGGATTTGTATATTTGGTTTGTTTGCCTGAGGCTGTTCAAATGATGTGTTCGTATTAAATCAGTACAAAGGAAAGGCACAGACACCAGTGATAGGAGCACAAAGAAACCTGAAGCGATTAAACCCCTACTGAAACCAGCTTAGCAGGAAAAGCTTCGCAGACAGCCAACAATGGCTGTATTCCTTTAAAGCTAAACTCTTTTTTTGCTCTCTTTCACTTCCCTGCATTCTTTCGTCTTCCTCCTGCTCAAGCTCTCTCACTCTCTAACTGATTTTTTTTGTCGTCTTTGTGTCACGTTAGGCTGTTTAACTTCTTCACAATACTCTTGTCAGGTCAAAATCCTCCCTTCTTAAAGCCTGAAAGTTTCCTTGTGGCAGATTTCAACTACATTGATTGTGACCTCTTACAGCCAATCATTTTTTTCCTCTTGAGATTTTTAGACCTCCCTAGATTTTCCAAATTCTTAATTGCACAGTAAGATTTTTTACAAAATCAGAATAGGATTAAACAAAAAGGAATGCATGTGTAAAAATTTGTAGCTTGATGCTTTCTTGTAATGCATACATACAGCAAAAACGAAACTATGGGGGTTTTTTTTATGTAAAAACTAGCAACAGTAAGTTTGTGGTTAGAATGAATGGCAGTTTTCTTCCAGTCTAAATGGGGAATGCCCTTTCAGTCTAACAAGGGATTGTAATTAAGAACAAGAGTCAGTAAATTCCACCTTAAGCATAAAGCTTCTGTCCCTCCTTTTCCTCAAACCACTGTAACAAACTGGATCAGGCCACCTGGTTTGGTATTAAGAACTGGGGTAATCTATCCTACTTACCCCCATTAGCATCCACCTTTCCACCTGCATTTGGCATTGCCCATGAATGCCAGTTATTAAGGTTGCTGCACAAAAGCACGGGAAACCTCTTTCCCAATGGGCTGGCTCTACTTCCACATATAGAGCAACCTTTGTTTTAAATACAACTGCTCCCACCCACAGTAGTTGGTACGTTTCCAGAGAGGAAATATGATAAATGTTTCCAATAGACCCTGTCTGAGAGGGTTTGGGACATTCCTTTTTTTCACCAGATGCCAACAGGTAGAAAAGACTAAGCCTTGATCAGGTTACTATGTGCATTCGGATGCTTGTCCATTTTTCATCCCAGAATAACAACCCCTCCTGTTTTTTCCCCCTTTCCTTTCAGGTGTGCCAGAAAGGAGAAATGTGAGCGCTCATCAGAACCCCGGCGCTTTGCTTCAGACATCAAGCAGTGTGTGCGTCTAAGTGTCCACCCGAACAACATATCAGTGTCCCAGTTTAGTGTCACGGTGAGTAGATGAAAACGAACACATGCATTACTTCTTCTGAAAGAGAAACTCTTGACAAGTTTTTACCATGTCATCAATTTTTAATCAAGAATATTTGTGCTCTAATGATGCACATGCTGCTGACTTTGTGTTACTGAATCAGTAATTGAAGGGGTGTGCTCAGAATAATGGCAGTGAGGTTGTTCAATTTTAAAGAAATATTTGGCCTTTGTTTAAGGACAAAGGCAACAAATTTGAGTTAAATGGGTCATTTTGAACATTGTTCAGTTTCCTGAAGAAGGGAAATATCTAAAGGATTGGCGTATTAATATGTCTCCAGAAAATCCCATTGTTGGGGGAAAAAAAACATGTAATGAAGAGGATTCAGTTTACCAATGAAGACATTGACTGACCTAAAGAGAAGAGACATAACATTTTGTGAACTGGTGAAATAAGATTATTGGATCATACTGGAAATGTTGTATTCAAGCTCCTATACACTATAAAGCATTGTGGTGCTTGTCATGCTATAGGAAAATGACTGATACTATGCTGTAGGGCATATTTCTCACATAATTGTGGATCAGTTTGAGTACATTAGAATATGTAGAGGTCATATTGAATTATGCTAAATAAGAAAGATACTTTGAAAGTGTGTTTCAAGAAGACAATGGCAAAGTACCAGGAAGCAATAGCAGCTTAGTTTCATACCAACAAGATTAAAGTTAAACAGCACCACAATCACTAGATGTTAATCCAAAAATAGCCTAGTGGGGCATATCACACCTATTTTTTGATGTAATACTAGAATACACAAAGTAAGTGTAGAATATAGTCCAATTTTCCTGGTCTAGAATATCTAGGCTAGTAGTTATTTAATTCCATTTCATAGAAATGTAAACAAGGTATTAGTACCTGTGGGTGTGCAACTAAATGCTACTGATTCACAGAAAAGCTGAATCTTTAAGCACTTTTGAGTTTAAAGAGCAAATCCTTGAGTTTGTACAAAAATATAGGCACTTTTTCTGGTGTTTTATTAGCAGCAATGGAATATATCTGTTTATTCAGCAGGGAAACACTCCGAGCAAGCATTCAAGCATTTCCTTTAACAGCACCACCTTGCAGTAAATTGTGATGATGGCTGAATATGTTGCAAGTGAGAAAACCCTGTCTGGCAAATTCACAATATCACCCTTCCAAACATAATTTGTACTACAATGTAATTGGGCTTTAAGTACTATTGACAACATGGTGTTAACTTTCCAATACTGCTTTGTATAATTTTACTGTCTGTCAACACCAATCCTTTAAATCCTGACCTCACAATTTTCAGTTCCAGCTCCTGAAATACTCTTCAAGCAAATAGCTCCAATCGTTACCAGCATAGAGTTTAGCACAGCTGTGTTTTCATGTGTTCTGGCAGCTAAATTAAGCACATTTAGCTGCTGGAGGCATGACTCTGAAATGTAAGTTGGCAGGCCAAGTTTTTACCTATTCAGGTACATTGATATGTGTACCTAGAACTGTAGTTAGTGTCTAACCAGGATTGTAGAACAGAAGCCATTTTTCTGAAAAAAATAAACAGCTTTTTCAGAAGTGCATAAATGGAGTATCTGTCTCCAAATTCTAAATAGTTGATGCAGTTAAATTGTTTAATCCCTAACAGTCTGATCCTTTCACATAAAGTGATCTTAAATTGCACTTGTGTAAATGTTTTCCTAATCTGGTGGATTGTATTGGCCAAGGAGAACTTAATTACAAATGCTCATAAAACATTTTAGAATTTTATCTGTAAGAAAAAGCTATTTGTAAAACAAATTCAGTTAAATTACACAAAGTTGGACTTTACTTTATTCTACTGTTTTTTTTAAAATTCTTTTTACATAATTTTATTTCTGTTTTAACAATTTGACACTTTAGGTTGGACCATATTGTAAAATCCCATTAAGACAGATTGTAGTTCTAATGTGTCAAAATGTAAGAGGTTGAGTGGCTTAATTTATGTATATTAGTATATTCTAAGTTTTTTGTCATTTTCACCACTGTGGTTGTTGAGATATATTTTAGCTACATTTCAGAGCAGTTTAAAGTCTACTTTATTTCTCCACTATATTGCAGTTTTTCTATTTTTAAGAAGCATTTTTAGTTGCTACTAAATGTTATAAATATTGATCCTATGACATTAGTTTATTTTAATTTTGCGTGGTCCTTTAGAACTGACTTTGAATCTTCCAGATCAAGTGAATATTTCATTTAGTTCTCCCTGACCAGAAGGACTGTTTTCATCTGCGTTCCTCAGAAGGTCAAACGTGAGCTGCTGATTGTCAGAAATATGCCTCTGTATCAGTCTAATAATATTCATGGGTGCCTGTGCAATGCTGCTGAGTGCTTAACCTTTCTGCACACATTTACCATTCCGCTGAATGCTCTGCAGAGGTTTCAGCCAAACATGCTGTGGCCACAACTTGACCTTTGGGTTATTTAATGTGTTTGGAAAGATACGGCAGAGGAATCGCTGATTAAAAGCAAGGACATGTCCTTCCTGTAGTCTGTCTCATAGGATTTTCTTCTTGGAAATAATTCTCACTTTGGTTTCGCTTATTGAAGATGTGTTCTTTACAAAACCACCAAGGCCTCTATGTCTGTTGATCTAAGGTCATCTGAATACATTTCAGAATCATAATTACTAGCAGTTTATTCACTATTATGTCAAGGTTTCTTATGTAGGCAAATTTATGACTTTCTTACTTAACATCCTTGCTTACCCTTACAAAAACAAAACGGCTTTTACCAACCGCAGAAGACTGTGTGTAAATGCATGCTTAGTGGATGCTTTTTCTAAAATATTCCCTCAGTGGTAAGGCTTATCTTTTTTTCCTCTTTATTTTTCTCCGAATGCACTAAAGTAAACCAGGAGTATGGCCATGAGTTTCTTTTACTACTTTAAAAGAAAAGCAAATAAAAGCAAGTTATCAGGAAGGTGATGGATGGAGTATTTAGGAGAGATGGGGCTAGGAATTCACTGTCCATTTTATGTGGGATTTAGTGCAAATGGCTATGCAGCTGCTGCTTTCTTTTCATTAAATAGCAATATAAAAACAGTGCAGGTCAGCCCTTCTGTGCTGCTGATGCAGCTTTTAGTGTTGCATCACAAGTGTACTACTGGTTACACCTGAAATCAGTGTTTAAACCATAGCCCTCTTTACAGACTGGGTTTTTCATCAATATGTATATTGTGGTCTTGACCCTGCTCCACCTTCCTCAACGTCTTCCTCTCTTTTGTGCAAGGACACTTTGTTTCTCCCTCCCTTCCCACTTCACATGAGGCCATTCTTCCTGAGGTGCCAGGGCAGCTTATACAGCATTTTCATATGATGGTGAAAAATTAACATATTTTATATCCTGGAGAATGCTCTGTTCTGTGACAGTCCGCTAGCCTGTGTGCTTGCAAGCCTTTGCCTAATGGTTCAGTGCTTCATTTGGTTTCCTCAGTGATCCTAGTAGATTGTTTCTCCTCTTGTCTAAGCTCGATTTCATCTGAATTCATTCTGCTTTCTTCTTCTTTAACCCTGCATTGATTCAACTACTACTACCAAGATCGGCACTAAGGTCTTTTCTTAACTAATTTTAGCTCCTTTTTACTCAAAAAGTTTGTAACTTACACATCAAGTATATAATTAAACCAAAATAAATGTCACAAGATGTCTTGTATCTTCTTTGCTTTAAAAAGAAAAAAAATTTAAAGAAGCTCCTATTTGTTATTTTTAGGAATGCAGGTTCCAAACAAACAGTTGGTCCAACCAACTGTTTGGGTCAACTGTCCTCTTATTTGTATTTCTATAAAAATAACAGAAGGTCAAAAGTATAGAACAATGTTGACGATCCTCTATTACTATCCTAGGCTCTTAAGTAGAATGCAACTGGACGTCTTCTCTAGTTTCTTAAATTGCCTCTCATTCAAAAATTCTTCTTCAGTCCTGAACATAGCTGGTGTGAAAGATGAAATGTAAGAACCTTCCACTATTTAGTGTCGATTTTTTATGTTTTTCTCCTCTAAAACCACAAATTTCTTGTTCAAAATGCACATATTGATGTCTTCATACTTGTGTTTCTTCTTCTTAAGATGTAAACAAACTGCTGGATCATCTTCTGAATCTCTTCTCCATATCGCCAACAGCCTGGAGATTAAATTTGTTCACATAAGAATAATAGTTTATATGTTCATTCCTAACAATCTTCTCATTCCATTGCCTTTGCAGTTGGTGCTGGAAGCCCATAATGTCCCAGAACTTTCAGCAGGCGTTAACTGCACATTTGAGGACCTGGCTGAGATGAACGGCTTGGTAGAAGGAAACCGGATCAAGTGTTCCTCACCAGCTGAAAAGGAGATGCCACGAATTATTGTGGACAAGGGTAAGAAGCATATATACATATATATATATATATATATATATATATATGTGTGTGTGTGGGGGGGTGTGCGTGTCTGTGTGTTCCCATCATCAAAACCGTTGCTAATAATTTAATTGAGGGAAATGTTGAAACGTTTCTGACACAACTCAGCTACAAGTAAAAGAATATATTTGCAAATATATTTTATATCTTCTGTTGGTCATTTTACCATTTTAGATGTTGAATTCAGATAATTCAAGCAAAAAAGTCAATAAAAGTGAGTGCTTGACATTTATTGCAACCTGTTGGATCTGAACTGTAAAACTTTAATCTCTGAACTCATATCTTCATATTTTCTTTAATCTAACAAGTGGACACAGAAACAAAGCAAAAGAAAAATCCCCCTCATATTTCCTGCTGTGAACAAATGTATGACTTGTTAATCCACGAACAGCCAATGCCCATGTAAAGATGCACATCTGACATTGAAATTCTGGGAATTACAAACATTTGTTCAATGTTTGCTGTGTCAGCCATGTGTAAAGCTGGTAATACTGCCATAAGGCAAACATAAATGTGTAAATATGTACACCAAAACCCACACCCCCCCACACACACACACACACACACACACAAAGCTTTGCTGTCCAGACGGGCAAATGTGGGCTATATGTTTTTCTGCTAGGGAGAGAGAGTAAAATGCTTCTTAAATTTGAGTCTTTCATCTTCTGTTTTTACTAGTACTCATTAGTCAAAGCTTGGTATAGAAAGAAAAGGGTGCACAGTAGATGAAGAGAGAGAAGGATGGAGAGTGTGAGCAGGCTTCAAGGTAACATTTAGGTGGCCTAATTAGGACAGATCCGTTGTCACCGGTGCTTTACTGTGATTGATGAATGATTCCTTCTTTGTTAGAGAGATGGAGGGAGGACACACTGGGGACAGGGAGTCAAAGTGTGGAAGGAAGTGAAGAGACCTGTGTGTAAAGATAGTAGGAATGAGAGGCAGAGGCAAAGAGCTAGTGCAGAGAATGAGCAGTTAGATGTGTAGACGTGTTGATGAATTAAACATGAACTCCTTCATTAGTGGCAGACAAAAAGACACACCTAATACAGACAAGGTGCTCGTTGATACACTTGCACAAAAATACACATGGTTGCTGTTTCATGTTTTTCTTTTAACTTGTCAAAAAATTTTCTCAAAGGGATTTCAGTGGGAATACTGCCCATCCCAAGGGACATGTCTATGCACAACTTTATGCACAGCTCCATGAAAAGGGGGACTTGACAGAACTGTAGCGTTAATTTCCGCCTTTTAAGATACATCCTGTGTCAATGCAGCAAGCTCACCACCTGTTGCTTCTGTATTGGAGAATCAAACAGATGAACACTATTAGAATACATTTTCATGCAGTAAATATCAACCATTTGTTCGATAAGTGTTTCAAAACCATAATTTCAATTTTGACCATCTGCCACTTTTTCTTAGGTGACCACCAGATTGTTCAGCTTTATCTCAAGTCCAAGGAGACCGGTCTGGCTTTTGCAAATGCCAGTTTTGTTTTCTACAACTGCAGCGTGCACAAGTCGTAAGTCAACCTCTACTGCTGTTTTTAAATGCACTTCAATCACAGTCTGCAGCAGTGTTTTATTACTTTTTTCATGTACCAATTTAGGAACTCCAGAATGAAACATTGCTCTAGAGGGATTTCAGAATGTAGCATTTCTAGCCAGCTTTCTTCTCTCTCTTTTGACATTTAAAGTTTAGACTCACCTGCAGGCCTGTTGTTATAGTTCCGCAGCCTTTGTCATGAAATAGCCATCTTTTTTTTTTTTTATACACAATTACAGTTCTGCACAGACGTTTACATCCACTCATCGGTCACATTTTTGACTTTTGATTAGGAATTTGAAAAATTTTTTGATGGTGGAGTACAGTTACAATATGAGCATTTTTTCAAAGATTAGAATTTGGTACTTACCTGAATGTATTTTTAAGAAGTTCATAAATATTCTTACAGGTTAAATGTTGGTTTTAGAGAAACCAACATTTATACAGTTTAGGGTGGATCAGTTCACAGTTTGACTTCCACCAAGAAAGAAAACAGAACAGTGATTCCAAACATATGATCAAGATAGGTTAGAAAAAAATCCCAGCAATATTGAACTTATGTAGCGCATGTTTAAAAGTTGAGTCTTTGATCCAAAATGAAGTAATTATCAATAACTATAAATCTTGCAAAATTTCAGCTAGAACTTTCCATAGTACTTATATAGTTATGACCCTTGTGAGGATTTCAGAAAATTTAAAATATGACTAAACTTCCAAAGAATATATATATTTATTATAAGCACTGAAGTTGGGTATTGTATAATTATTCTACTTTCCAAATAAAGCTGTCAAATGCACTTTGAAAATTCAGAAATTACCATGTTCCTCATGACTGCATGCATCTTCTGTCTGCAGCTGCAAGTAGATTCTTAGCTTTTTCTCTGTTTTCTAATATCCCTTGGTAATTAAAAATATCTTTCCATTTTTAGGTGTCTGTCTTGTGTCAGCAGTCCCTACAAGTGTCATTGGTGTAAATTTAGGCATGACTGTACCCATGACCCTCGCACTTGCTCCTTCCAGGAGGGCCGAGTCAAGAATCCTGAGGTCAGTTGATCTGAAACTGGAATAATTTTAAGAAAATGTGTTTGCTTTTCATATATTCTTCAACTATTTCACATAAGAGAATGCACAAGCTTCTCTGATTCAAGTATTTCTTCTAATTTTGAAATGGAAGACAGTCAGTAATTGTGACGAGGCAATATTGCTTCTTCTTAATAGCTTAAATAGTTTTAGGCTTAAGCCCCCACCAGCAGGCCTTCACATGAAAATGATTTCCCAAATCAGTGATTAGATAGACCCTGACATCTTTTGTTCTTTAATGTTGAGATCATGCCCTGCTCTCAAGTTTCTGGGGTAATAAAAATGTTTTAAAACTAAAATTACCAACAAGTGTTATGCCACTCAAGAATGGATCAGTGTGCACAAGCCTACCCACTGTAGACCAGGGAAGCAAGAGGATAAGTAAATTAGGTCTGGGGCTAAAAACATTGTCTGCTTTTGAGCTGTTTGAACCAGATTTTATTCATGTATATTTACTATCCTTAAAATGTGTTTTTGTGTGGGTAGTAAATTGACTTTGGTGAAATAAAATGAAAGGAAATGTTTTTACATATGAAAAAAATTTCTTTATTCTAAGATTTCATGTGCAAAAAGTGTCGTGTTAAAAGGATTGCAACACCTCTCTGTCGTAGTACCTCCATCTGGCACGAGTCTCTTGGCATATCTTGCTTTTGACTGCTCTTCAAAGGGCAGTGGAAGCTAATAAAACTGAGTCATTTCACATGCCCATCCCTATTCCCTGCAACAGCTTACTCTTTGTGAATTATCAATAATATTGGCAGGCAGTTCTATTCCCGCCGAAGCAGAGCCGGCTGTAATTAGGCAGCTCTGCTGCAGAGGACGAGCTGTGCGCTGGAAGGGGCACGCTAAGTGACTGACCTCCAACCCAGCCACTCCCCATCACATGAGCACATGTGGAGATTTTACTCAGTTACTGCTGTAGCCTTCATGAAAAGATAGGAGGTCAAGGAAGGTTGAGATATGTGCCTGAGACTTGAGACAGTGGGTTCAGTATGCAGTTATTTGCAATTCTACTCTGTGCGTTTGTTTCTGTGGCAGTGTTAGCCTGTCTGTACTTTGCCAATTCACTGTGGCTTTCAGGGGAGGGATGTACAGGGACTTAGTGGCCTGTTAATCTTAGCCTGAGGTGAGGTATGATGAAGATCACTAGTGCTCATGTCTGGGTTGGCAGACGGCGTACGACGGGCAGAGACAAGCTCAGCCAGATTGCTTCTTTTGATGAGCAGTCTGCTCTCAATTGTGTTATTCCACCCATTTTCCTTCCCCTTGAGCATTTCAACCTGCACGCTATTTTCTTTTTCCTCCATGTAGTTTATCTTTTTGAACTGTCTGCTTAGTTTCGCCCAAGCAAAATTCTTTGCAGGTTTACATTTCTAATTAGCTTACACACTGGTGGTCAGTATTGACTCAGGTTAATAGTGTGCGGATCCTCTCATATTGTGTGCTTGCTAAGAGAAAAGAATAAATAAAGAGGGATTTAAAAAGCAGGTGTCATGCAGGCTTAATGATTTTTAATATGCTTTTAATTAACCCTTTAATTCCAAGGTGATGCATTTACTGACAGATTTTACACGCTGTTTAGAAATAATGGTTCCGACACATGCATAAAAAGCTTAGAAACGTGCACACACACCCACAAAAGGCAACGCGTCAACTTTGCAATAAAATGAGGTCGCTTCTTTCTGCTGACACGGATTTTTTTTTGTTAACTATTACAATTAAGGGATTTGAGGCAGTGATCTCAATAATCCCTTAACTCTATGTTAATAAGTGAGGCCAGCAGAATCTCCCCACTGCTTGAGCTTGATGTTAGTATGCAGGGCAGGGTGGAGTTTAAGCCAGGCCTGGGTGTTTCATCCATGCCAGCAACGATATGGGCACATGGATCAGACGTTGGCCTATTTGCCCTCTGTACATCTCAAGGACATAGAGATTCTGGCTTTCTAACAAAGACTGTTCATGAAGCTGAACTTGAATACACTAATGAAGGAACCAGTGGTTACCCTCTATTTATATGTATTGCCATATGAATTGATTGTTCTTGTTCATCCACTGTACAGAGTGCGTTTACGGTCTTCCTCAAACTGTAGTCCACATCCACAATACGCACACAATGTATCACCATAAGAAAGTGATAAAACTGAGTACACTTCCCATTCTCTTTGTCTGATGAAAACCACAGGAGGATATTTCCCTTTCTTCTTTTCCTGTCTACAACACAGCATGTTCATATCCTGAGCTGCTGCCAAGTCTTTCCCTAATATATTCGGCTGGTAGGGAGATAGAAAACACAAAAATATTAATGTCACTGAATTCATTTCACTATCTCCCAGCTCATACCGCACTTTTCATCTCCTTGCATTATTTACTTCCTTACTGTGCGGTGGTGATCAATGTCGTGAAGTTTATTTACCAGCAATTTATTGATCAGGTGATCAGGATAATTTTATTAAAGAAGCTAAATGCCAACTGTAATAGCTGTTAGCTGCCATATTGGATAGGAATGGTGCAGAGAACTACCTCATTTCAATTCATAGGAAAATCAATGTTATCCTCTGAACTGAGAGTTGAAGAGTTAGAAGATAATATGCAAGAAGGAAGCAGTAGTAAAAGAAAGGAAATTTGGAGTTGTTTAGGTAATAAAACTGAAGGATTAACCTTCAAGTTTCTGTACTGGCAATCAGTAAATTTTTAATTGATTTTAAGATTATTTTGTAGAATTTTATAAGTTTTAAAGTTATTACTACTTCAACCTATTAATAAGATTTGCCTTTATGCAGCAGATCTGTAGTGCCTCGTTTTCAATAAGTGTTATGGCACCAGTTGGCGTGGTTTGTTACACTATTTTGTCTGCTTTCGTTGTAAAAGTGGACCATACAACTGACCTGTATCACTCCATTCCTGGGCCAGTTTCAGTTGCAGGTACATAGAGCAATGCTTCAATGCTGTTAGGGCGGAGCTACAAGGATCACACAACAAAGTCTGTTGACTAGAGACAGAAAAATGTAATTGTTTGCAACAAGTTCAAAAAATATTAGTGTGTCATGTTCATCGTCGTACCAACATGACCCAACATTGAGTATACAGGTTTATCATTTTTATTCCTGTCTGTCCAGTCAGAGTCCTGCTGGGGGTGGAATTACTCTCCTGGATTCCCGGGACCAAATAATAGTGTACCAAACCACACCGAACCAAACTATACCGCTCAGTTGAAAAGAAACATTAGACCCCTGAAATCTTGTGACTAGTAGAGAAAATTATGCTGTGGGCAGCAAACCTAAAACAACTGTTTACTCTGACTTTTATTAGAACTACTGCTAATAATGATAAGTTTACAACTTTAACATGTTTTGCATTTATTTCTATTTAATGGCCACAAATATGAGCAAAAAAAGTAAACAATCCTGAAAATAATGTTTAATTTGGAAGAAAATCCTTTTCAAATGTTAAAGATAGTTTGCTGTTTGTTTTTGTGCTTCCAATGAACATTTAAGTGAATTCTAAGATTGAATGAGTAAGAGAAAAACTTTCAGCTGTTGCTGCACTGTTATCTCAACTTTTATTTTGATAGATAAAAAACTTTTTCACAACCAAGCTAAACAATACAAGAAGGTTTTTCTAAATATTAGTTTTCCATTAGGAGAAAATGGTAAAAACACAGCACAACTGAAATGTTATTTAAGATTAAAAGTGAAGTAATGGCAATAAGGTGGAGCAGCTGCAGGCAGGGAGAGTTAGCAAAGAGAAAGGAGGAGAGTGTTTTTGCCTTAGGCTCTGTTATAGATATATGATAAATCAGAAACTGGGAAGCTTTAGGTTACCACAGGGTGTTGGTGCACACATATATATCTAAAAACTTAAGATCCTCTTCATCTTCACACCTTACGCTGCTATAATTATGGGCCTTTCTCTCTTTTTGTTGCCATCGCCCACCCTCCCTCTCCCTTTAGCTTCAAACTATGCCAAGGGCTTTTACATTCGCAGCTCCCATTCTGCTTCCTACTCTCTGTCACTTTCCACATCTCCACCCTTCACACCTCCCACCAGTCTCTAATTATCAGATCTAAGTAGGTCCCCAAGAAGAAAAGGAGTCGGGGAAGAGTAGGGAGGAGAGCGAGAATCAGTGATGGGCTTGACGAGAAACATGAGATTGGTCATTGAGAAGGGATGAACCATAGGTGAACTGCACTGGATGCTTATATATATATATATATATATATATATATATATATATATATACACACACACACACACACAGTGGGGTGAAAGTGTGTGTGCCCTCTCCGCGTTCTCTGTTTTTATAT